>JAJGRW010001299.1:0-17344 GCA_025461045.1 Carex parvula | reverse complement strand
CAGTGCAATTTCATTTTTTTTTTCTATCATAAGAGATTCAGTTGTAACAAATGTGGTCTATGCGACTGTATATGCGTATTCGGTTTCAATCTGCATAGAAAATCTCTATGCAATATAATATGTGGTTTCGCATATGCAGGTATATTCGGCCGCATATTACTACCGTATATTTGACCACATATTATAACTGCATATTCGGCAGCATATTACCGCATACTTATTTGTATGATATCGCATATTACCGCATACTTGTTATATATATATATAAATTTTTATTTTAAAATCCGCATATATAAGTCCGCATGAAAATCTGCATATACGATGACCTTCCGCATACCGCATAAAAACCGTATTTTAAAACGGAAAACATCAATGCATAAATTTTTTTTTTAAGAAACAGAATTATAAATTCCTCACTGCCATCGCTGCTGATCCTAGCAGCAACAACACAAACTTGTCTACAAAAGTATTACAAGAAACTACAGCTAGCATAAGTAGTTAAGATAATAGATTGCATATTTAAAATTCATTATTACAAGTGGACAATAAAAGTAATTTTATTATTACATGAATCAGGTGATTTGACATCATTCTATATTTCTCAGGCAGAGATGCAGCGCAGCTACCGCATTAAATGGGCCAAATTACAAATTGGTGGTTCCAATAGATGCATTAAAACAGACCCATAAAGTAGAACCTAGAGATGTAGGTCTTAAGTTTCAGACTTAACTAAACAAAGAGAACAGAGTAGGTCCGATGCCCATCGGACCTACTTTTAGGTTCAACGAGCATGATGACTGTCCGATCTAATTTAAGATTTGTGCGCACGAAATTGAAACAGACATGCACGCAGTTTAAAGCATTCTGCACGAATCTTAAAGCAAATCGACGGTGATTAAACACATCGAACCAGAGTAGGTCCAATGTCCATCGGACCTACTCTCAAGTGCTAAAGAAAAAATGTCAAACAAACAAAAAAATAATTGCATGCATGGTTACACAATACACACACATGCATCTGTTAATGTAAAGACAAAAGCTAGTATTATTTAGGGTTAATTTAAAAGTCTAAACAAGGCCTAAATATGGCCTCATGTTGTATGGCCTGGTGCTATTCATAGCTAACCTTATACCAGATTCTATCTCTGAACCAAATTTTGACCAGAGCTAGGAAACAGTAAAGACTCTTCTTCTTTGGTTAGTTCAAATCAGTTCTCATTGGTTACTTAAATCACTTACTTTTGAGCTTAAAAGCCTATGTAGAGGTTATATTAATTTAAATTCTATGAGAGACCTAAAAGTATGACACGCTTTGCAAGGTTCTGTCATTCAAAATTTATGGTAAGATATGGTCCTAGTATGTATATAAAAATTGTATTTATTAATTCATGTAAATAGTGACTTGAGAATTGCAATTTTTTCTTGAAAGTTGTAATTTTGTCTTCTGCTACAAAATTTTGTCAATTCAAGATTATGCTTATAGGTGACAATTTTTTTTCCTATTTTTTCTTCTTCTTTTTTCAATAAAAGAGGAAATTTGGCAGTTTCTTTTTGCAATTACACTATCCTAGCATGCCAAAATTAAGAACTATTGCAACTGGCATCGTACTAATAAACCTCTCGTAGATTTTAATTTGATAAAACTTAAAACTTTATGAAAAATTGCCATTATACCAATTGTGGATATCAATTTAATTTTGATGCAAAATGACCAATGCAATGTTGAGGGTAGCTTTCCTTTTAGGTTAAGAATTCTTCTTGGATGTGTTTTGAATGCTGATAAGGGATTAGGGACCGATTTTTTTTTTCTGTAAAATTTTAAAAATAAAATAAATTTTAGTATGGCAAAATGCTGTCATTGCTATCGTTTCACCATGTATGTTTCTGATTTGATGTAACAATTTTTTTTTAATTCTAGCCTTTCATGCATTATTTGTGAAACACCGGTGAAATTCTACAAACAACAATAACAAAGTCTTTAGTCTCAAACAAGTGAATGCGTATCCTCTGCATTAACTCAAAAGGGAATCTTTTGAGTTAATGAATCTCAACCGTCTGATTTTTAACGGAGCCAATCTGGCTTCTGCCTATAACATAGGAGCCTTTCAATATTAGTGAATCTAGTCTGCACGAATCTTAAAACATACCAAATGATTGAGATTCACTAACTCAAAAGATTCTCTTTTGAGTTAATGCAGAGAATACGAATTCCAAACAAGTTGAGTAGGTTAGAAATAAAATTTAATGGGAGATTCATTTTCATAAAAAGACTGTTATTTTACGTTAGCTTGCCACGTCTATCACAACTCTCCTTTTTTCTAACTTAGGACAGTTTCTACACAGGCGGAGTTACACTGGTTTCAAAAAATTTAATATCACAACTAGATTTTTTTTTTAAATATGCAACGGTAAAAAAAATGGGGATTAGGTAGTTCACTGAGTTAGGATCTAAGAGGATGGGGTTGTCTGATATGCAGTGATTTGTTACAAGCTGATAAGGGTTTGTTGCAGAAATGCAGGGCTTGTTTTGGTTTTGTGTGCGTTTTATTTTTTACTGAATGCAGAGCTTGTTTTGGTTTGTGTGCTTGTAAGGATTGGTAGTTGCTCTATCTGTGTTCTGTTTCTCAGGAAATAAACAGATTTTTCCTGCTGCTTTACTTAAATGCTATGTTACTCACATACTTCAAACTGGGACCATACCCGTATCGGCTGCATATCGGATATGGATACGGGTATGATGGACCCAATACATAAGCTGGCATATCGGACGACGTGGCGTATCCTTAACCGACTGATACGGTCGCCGATACGCGTTGAAACGCACCAATACGGTGCTTGGTGTCTGAACACACCCCCGATATGGGTCCACTCCGTGCACCGCACATAGACCCAAGCTAAAATTCTTTTTTTGCGCCAAGCAAGAATCGAACCCACGTTAGATGCTCAATAACATGCAGCTTTACCACCACCACAACCACTAATCTTTCTTGTTAGAACAGAGTAGGTTTAATATTTAATGTTATCCTTGTGTTATTGTACTCATATTTTTATATTTAATTTATATAATACTTAATAATATAATTAAAATAAGAATATATATATAATAGGCGTATCATATCCGAGATTTTTGAAAATTTCCGTATCGCTGTATCCGTATCGTATCCGATACGATCCCCGTATCCGTATCGTATCCGTATCCATGCAACATAGCTTAAATGCAGTGATTCACCGCTTCAATTAGTATTTATGAGTTACATTTTCTTATTTTTATGTTTTGACAAAAAAAATAATATATTTCTTTCCTAACAGAAGTACATGTTCCAATTTCCAACTTCCAAGCAAAGAATGTTCATAACTGTTTCAATTTTTTTTTTCTCATGATGTATGATATAACGCAACTATTATACCATGAAAACCAACTTAAACCGATAGATTAAATGTTGGTTCTCAAAAATATTTTAGAACAGTTTGGTTCATATTTGTCAAATTGACTTCTCTCTGTTTTTCAAAATTATGTTGATTAAATAAAAATAATTTGAAAACTATTCCAGTCCCAAGACGAACTTGGACAATTTATTTTTAATCTCGCACTTTTTTCAAAATCACATAACCGTTCAAGTTAACCAATGTTAGTGTATTTTCATCCCACCAGTATAACAATTGTACCACTTAATTTGACAATTGCAATCACAATTGTAAAAATGTGGAACAATTGTTAAATTAATAATATTTCTTAAAACTTCAATTGTTGAAATTGAAAATTATAGATATGGAAATCTTAATTTTTTTTTGAAAATTAGTTGTTTTGAATGCCTACTAATAATATACTAATTTTATTGATAAAAAATATATTTACAACGAGTCAAATGACTCTAGTTACTATAACTACTCGTTTATTCTCACAAAATTTTCTAAACTACTCTAATCCACTCGTCCTACTTATATACACTCTTAATGATCCTATTACATAATCCCCATCTTTCTTCACAAACCGTACTTGTTTTGTTCAACCATCGTCGCGCTCCGATTGAGATAAGTGTAAAGACTCTGGGCTCCGATCGGTTCCAGTTGGCTGGGCTCCCTCCCCTCTCTCTCATTCTCCTCTCCGCTCTAGAGGGAGGAGGTTGGGCTGCTGCTACGGTTTTGAAATTTTTAGAATCGCCCATTGAGAGCAGCTCTTTCGTTGGACCGTAAATCTTAAACTTAATAATTACTAAGCACAACTAAAATTACAAAAAAAAATGATATCAAAATTTATTAAGAATTTTTCTTATTAAAATTACCGATATGATTAAAAAAAAAAATTCAACTTTTACAATTTGAAATATTCTTATATCTTTTAGACTAAAATTGAATCATCCAATGAACTAAACTACTATCCTCTGTCTCTCTCAATCCACCCGTGCTACTCAATCCTCTTTCCATTTCCTTTTTGGATTTCTTTTGGGCAATTGCTGTCTGTAGACCGTCTGTAAAATGACCAAACTGTCCGCTTCAATAGAAAAAAAAAGGAAGAACGAACCTAAAAATGCCAAAAGACAAGTCGACATTTTATTGGGCTTGTCATTTCCTTGCCTGATTGCCTTCATCAGTCCCTTTCATACAAGATACACTAGGTCTTGCACAAAAAAAGCTACACCAATAGGTGCATGTGTTGCATTGCATGATGTCAGATTGTCAGTAGCTAATAACCTACCAACATATATACATGTATACATACATCACTTAAATTACATAATTGCCCTTCTGATATATGCACCACTATAACTCTATAAGCAAGAACTAGCCACATATATTATATATTCGTATTAAATTACCCTTCTGATATACAACTGTGCTGTTAACTTGTTATATATATGGTCTAGTTACCCAGTCACCAAATCATATTAAATTATTGAGCTTACAGATGACACTCTGATATATGCATCATGCATGCACTTCAAAGGAGAACCACATATATCTTATGAGATATTTATCAAAGCACACAGCTTGTTCATACCGTTTGGTGGTATATACACGCATATGTATACTTTTTTTTTCTTAGAATGATACATGAAATGCTGATTAATTTGTTGGTCAGACTTTTCCTCCTTAATTAGTAGGGATTTGAGCTTCACAGACTTGACCTTTGTTTTTTTGTTTTTGTTTCAACTTCCAAGTAAGGGCTTCACAGAGACTTTGTTAACGACAAACTCTGATTCTTTCTCTCTATATAACTCAAACACGCATACACATACATACGCATTTAATGCTTGCGTTGATCAGACTATCAAAGTCAGGGTAAGGGTCTATGAATTTTTTTTTTTACTTGAGAAGTGTTATTCAAAGAGATGAGAGGTGGAGCTAGCCTAATTTTGGGGTTCCAAGGGAAGCTACAAGAAGGTTAAATGGGGGCTATTGTGCCCCATTTGGGTAGTAGGTCTGACGTGGAGATAAAAATATTGCTTTGGTTTGTGCATCAAGTTACGCATGTTTCGGTTCATTTTTTTTGTTTTTTATTTCTTTTTACCCATTTTACACAAGACCGTTGCCCTTTCTTGGTTTTTTTCTTGAAAGATGTTTCAGTTCAGTCCCATGGAATGCTTTGTATGAAAGTAGCAATTTGGAATGCTTTATATGGAACTTCATCATCATATCATGTGTGTGTGTGTGGGTGTGCAATTTGCATTTTATATGCAAGTAAATGACATTAACAGTTGTGTAATTTTAATTTCATCCGGATTTTTTTTATTATTTATGAGGAGGGTTTTGGTTACAACAAAATAGAACATTTTTTTCAATGTTTATATATTAGGGTTTAAAAATCCAAACATCCAGTTTAAATGATTGATCTTATTTATTCTTTTACTTTTTTTTTAGTTCTGTTTTATTGACATTTTTGGGACATGGTTAAAGATAAGTTAGGAAATTTGGTTAATTTATTTTTTATCAAGGTATTGGAAATTGATAAATTAAATGTAGCTAATATATGTTTGATTTCAAAGGTGATTGATACAATTATTATTAGTATATAGGGCTATTAGTATAATTAAATGTAGTTTTTAAACTACAATTAATATTACACCTATAGCTAATAGACTTCCTATTGTGATGGATAGTTCAATCAATGCCTCTCTTATAAAAATAGAGTCATTTTGATAATATATATTGTGTTCATGAGATTCTTCACGAGAACTTGAGAGTAGGTCCGATGCCCCTGGTTCGATGGGTTTAATCACCATCGATTTGCTTTAAGATTCGTGCATAATGCTTTAAAATTTGTGCGTATCTGTTTCAATTTTCGTGCGAAAAAATCTTAAATTAGATCGGACGATCATGATGCCCGTTGAACCTAAAAGTAGGTCCGATGGGCATCGGACCTACTCCGTTCTCCTTCATGAGACCAAAGTAACTATAATTAAAGAGATATTATTTAAAATTTGATTTTGAAGCTTGATCTCTCTTCTAATGCAAAAGAAATCTAAGACAGTGATCCTCTTTCACCTTTTCTCTCTGATTTAATAAGTACACAAGTTTTTAACAAAATTCTTCTCATGGCCAGTATAGTTGGGTTTTAGGGATTTAGTCAAGCATCAATAATTTATACTTTGTTGATGACATTTTTCATTCTTTTAATAACTAGTCTAATTTTTTATATATTAGGGTTTTAGTAATTTAACATAGTAAACGCGTCATTAATTACACTTTGATAATGACATTCTCTTCTCCTTAGTAGGTGAGGATAGAGTATATTGAAAATCTTTTAGCCCTTAAAATTAATTTTGCTAAATGTAAAATAGAGGCCTTCAATCGATGAAGGAGAAAGATGTAAAATAGCAAATATTTAGGTGGAAGATAACACAATTATGGAATATAATATGATCAATGGAATATTTTGATCGAAACTATTCGGAAATAAGTGCAAAGTTTGAAAAAAAATTATCTATTACATGAGAGAAATTGTAAGTTCGAAATTAAGCTGGAGATCTCTTATATATATTTAAAGTTAAAAGAGTCCGTCTTCGTGTCTATCTGAAAAAAAAAAAAAACACAATCAATGGTTGTAATTTGGCAGGGGTTTCTAATAGAGGAAATTTGATGTATACCCCTAAATTTTTTTGAAACTACGTATTTTCTCTCTAAAGTTCGTAATATTATATTTACCCTTCTAAATTTCAAAAACTCACAAATTTACCCAATTTATTGTTTCCATAATTAAAACTTATTTTTTATTTGTAAGTACTCATTTTATCCTTTATTAAAAAATATAACATGTGACAGGATAGGGGTGAAAATGGTATGGATAATATCTGAGCCGTATTTAGTCCGTATTTGAAAAATTAGATGTGGATATCCGAATATCCTTGTGGATATGGATACTGATATGGTTTTACGTTTCAATTATCTGTATCCGAATAGTAGATATATAACATATATTTTAAGGGGAGGGATCCACTTACATCCTTTAATTTTTGGTGATACCGGATTACACCCTACATTTTCAAAGTCTAAACAGTCGATCCAAACCGTTCAACATTATGAATATATTAAAATGTTCTTGCAGATCCAATTTTACATTTTCTGAATTTTTTTACCATTTATTAAGATGGATACAAAAATTCAATGGTCTAAAAACAACGATTTTGTAAAATACTTAATAAATAGTAAGAAAATTAAAAAAAAATGTAAAATTTGATATGCAAGAACATTTTAAAATATCCATCATGATGAACGGTTTGGATCGACTGTTTGAACTTTGAAAACTTTGAAAATATAGGGTGTAATACGATGTCACCTAAAAAGGGTGTAAGTGGATCCCTCCTCATATTTCAATATATATTATGAAAAATTATGTTATTCACCATTATAATTAGATAAATATTATGAACTTTTAGTATTTTTTAATAAATTTTATATTATTTTAATAAATATCCCATTTGATCTGTATCCGTATCCGGATCCGTCTAATATCCTCTCCGTACGTATCCGTATCCAGAAAAAGAAAAAGAATATGGATATGGTTTTACCACTATCCGCTCTGTTTTCACCTCTATGAAAGGATCTTGTTTGCCAGTTTGTGAGGACAAACGGTTTATTTCTCTACTTTTGAAGAAAAATGAATCTTTTGTCCTTGCAAACATGTTAATTAGAAGACCGAACATTCCTTACACATGCTACATATTTTTTTAATAAGGATAAAATGAGAACTTCATGTTATGAATATAATATAAATTAATGTATGGATGTCATTCCAATATTAATTCTCAATTCATTTCTCATTATCCCACTACTATTGGAATTCGTACCTCACTACTATTGTACACATGAGAAATATATGAATAAAGATATTGCAATCTTTTATATGTTATTTCTATCTTGTTTCTTTTCTTCGTCTTTATGTTATAACACTTCATAAATTTTAAATGAGTTTTACTAGAGAAAACTAATAAATTGAGTAAATCTGTGGGTTCTTAAAATTTTAAAATTAAATATGATATTATAATTTTAAAAGGGAAAATACGCAATTTTGAGGTCTTCATTTGAGGGACATACATGAAATTGAGAACTTCATCTTAATTACCCTTAAAAATAAAGCTTTCCTTCAAATAAGATAAATTTCAACAAAAAAATCTCTCAAAAATGGGCGGGCAGGATAATCCTAGATGGGTTTTTATGGGGCTTTGGAGAAGATTGATTGTTTATTTGTTAATTGTTCTGTTATTAATTTCCAGCATTAAGAATTGAATTTGTTCTTGTAATTTTTATAAATCACATGGCGTTTAAGAGCATGAAAAGGCTATCATCGAATTATAGCAATTCCTTTTTTACCCTGTTAGATTCTAAACTACTCAAATCGAATTAAACAAAGCTTGAACTCGTCTCATGTTAGAACGAGTCGAGCCAGCTCGTTAATAACTTATTTGTACCGTGAGTCGGGAAACAATTTCGTTTTCTTCCTACAATGAACTTCATTATTTAATGATGGATACAAAAGAACAATATTGAAAAAGAATCAGGAAAATATCTTGATATTCTTCTTCCCTGAGCCAACATGAGTCGAGCTGTAACAAACTTAAACTTGCTAACGAGTTGAGTTAAAATCGAGCGAGCTAATTACGAGCTTTTTTCCGAATTGATCTCAAACAAACTTTGTGCTACGAATATTTCTACCAATCCTACATCCGACTATAGAAAGAGAACTTTACAATAATATAGGGTATGTTTAAACATGCTAAGAACATAAGGTTAATTAGAGAATTTGATATATATATATATATAGTGCTTGGCTATTATGCTTATATAAGCATATGCCCACATATGCTTAAATAAGCATTTTTGCGTTTCCAATGTTCAAAGGTCGATCCGACCGTTCATCTTGTTAACTCCATATTAATATGTGCTTGGAGACCAAATTTTACATTTTTCTGAATTTTTTTACTATTTATTAAGCCACTTTGAAAATTGCTGATCATATGGTCCAGAATTTTGGAAACACTGTTTTTACTGTTCACCCAGATCAGCAATTTTCAAAATGGCTTAATAAATAGTAAAAAAATTCAGAAAAATGTAAAATTTAGTCTCCAAGCACATATTAATATGGAGAACAAGATGAACGGTCAGATCGACCATTTGAACATTGGAAACGCAAAAATGAGTTATAAGCATATGTGGCCAGCCCCATATATATATATATATAGAGAGAGAGAGAGAGAGAGAGAGAGAGAGAGAGAGTAGAACTAGGGTGCTCTCGAGTTCACCAAGCCTTGGTGAACTCAAGTCGAAAACTCATCGGATCGGCTTCAAACGACGAATCGACCGTTGAAACCCGTCTACCTTACGAGTGATGCGTCTACATGCAAAAATATTAAATTTTGAAATTAATTTTGCATAGAGTCAAGTGGTCAAAATTAGAAGGTTAATAAATTAATTTTAATGCATTTATTTTTTGATGTTTTTTGACCACTTGACTCTATGCAAAATTAATTTCAAAATTTAAAATTTTTGCATGTAGACGCATCACTCATAAGATAGACGGGTTTCAACGGTCGGATTCGTCGTTTGAAGCCAATCCGATGAGTTTTGAACTTGAGTTTACCAAGGGCTTGGTGAACTCGAGAGCACCTAGTTCTACTCGTATATATAACACCAAAATGAATGAAAAATATAGCTGGTTCAAAGTTTCAACAACCGACAAGAAGCAGTGATGAAGTTTAAGGCAGATCGCACTCCAGATCTCTTTTCATCAAACCTTTTTTCCGTACAATAAATCATTTCGAGTCTTATTTAAAAGGTGTAATATTATAGAACTATGTTGCCATTTTCATTTCATTCTGCAACTATGAACATAGCTGCCATAACTATGTACAATTTTACGGTCGAAATAGAAAGACTTAAATGTACTTCCGGCACAGTCAAAATCATTGACTTTTGTTTTTAAGGAAGCGTAGGGTTTTTAACGGGCATCATTCCGAAAATCGATCGATTATTTTGAACTGTTTTGTGAATCAGACGGTTTAGATCGAACGATATAGAACCGTGCTTAAAACAATTAACCCGGATCCGAATCCGATATGCACCGAATCAAGCTATATGTGGGCCACCAGATCTGTTGGGCTTAATTTAAAAATTGGTAGCATTGATTCGTTTTTTTGAGGCCCAAATTTCTCGAACCTTTTCTTTTCTTTTCCGGAAACATAGCCTGTGCATTCCAATTTCCAAGTACAAGTAGTAGAACTGTAAAGATAATTTTTACAGCGGGAAAACTGGAGACAGCTAAGGCAGAAGCAACCACAGCAGATAAAAAGTTAACAGTCTCATCTATCACATGTAAAAAAACAAAGAAATGATGCTAACAAGCCAAAATATAAAGAGAGAAAGGCTGAGGGGGAACAAGAGCTTGCCTCCTCCTTTAAGGTGTATACCTCTGTGCAAATCCTTAAAATTGTCGCTTCTATCAGAGATTTTGGATCAATTATATTCATTGTTGTATGGACCACCAAATAACATTCTAACCGGTCCGGTTTTAAGTACATTTTTGAAAGGATTATTTTGTAGAGGAGGGTTCAAATGCACCATTATTTTTGTGCTCCAATATGCTCCACATTATTTATCTCCATTTTTAAAGTCTGAACAGTCGATCTGAACCGCTCAACATGATCTTCATAATAAAATATGCTTGGACATCAAATTTTATATTTTTTAGAATTTTTTTACTATTTTTTTTATAGGTACAAAATCACTTTTTTAAGGAGATTCTGGACCATCCGATAAAGTGATTGTCCCTATCTAAAAAATTAGTAAAAAAATTCTAAAAAATATAAAATTTGGTCTCCAAACATATTTTATTAGGAAGATTATGTTGAACGGTTCGGATCGATTGTTCGGACTTTGAAAATAGAATAAAGAATGTGGAGCATATTGGAGCACAAAATTATGGTGCATTTGAACCCTCCTCTATTTTGTATACCCTGAAAGGAAACAACTATGAATTAAAGAAACTTTGTATGATTGTATATCCTGGTCTAATTTTCATAAACGAAATATGCCTTTTGGTCTTACTTCTTTTGAATAATTTTCTATATTTTAATTCGGGGTCGATATATTTTTCAGTCCTTCAAAAATAGAATTTTACTTTTGATGTTGCCAATCTTTTTCGCAACAAATAATGAAAGGTTTATTTTGTATGTTTTTGAAATGATTATTTTGTATATCCAGAGAAGGAAACAACTATGAATTAGAAGTAACTTTGTATAATATCCTGGTATTGTTTTTCACAAACGAAATATGTTTTTTGGTCCTACTTCTTTGGAATAATTTGTGGTTGATATTTTTCTTTTGCGGTCCTTGCAAAATAGAATTTTACTTTAGTACATCAAAATAGACCAACTTGCCAATTTTTGCAACTAATAATGAAAGGATTATTTTGTATTTTTTTTGGAAGGATAATTTTGTACACCCAGAAAAGAAACAGCTATGAATTAAAGGCAACTTATATATGAGATTGTATATACAGAGTTGTATATTTTTATTTTTTTTGATAAAACAGAGTTATATATATCCTGTTATTTTTTTATAAACTAAATATGTTTTGGGTCCTACTTTTGACATTTTTCCCGGTCCTTGCAAAATAGAATTTTATTTTTGTACATCCAAAATATATCACCTTTTATTTGATAAAAAAATGGTGAATTTGGGTACATCAAAATACATGAAAATGGATCACCTATTTGCCAAGCTTTTGCAACTAATAATGATTTCATGTAACCGAGAAGCAAGTGAAAATCTATACTTTATTTAGGTAGTCAACATAACAAAAATCTTAAATTGTTCTTTTGTTCAAAAAATGTAGGCAACCTGGTACTCAGTCTCTTCTATAATTATTTACACAAATATACTATCTTCACAGTAAATTCTAACAAACACCGTTTTACCATAAAAAGCCACTCAAACTGTCCCTCATGCAGTGTACCAATGCCAATGGACATAGATTTTAGTGGCCCACCGATCGGTACCATTCATAGGAGATATCCTTGTCCTTGCCCTTTTTTCCTCTCTAAGAAAGGTACCGGTCATAATAGAGGTCAAGTAGTGTCTAGGAGGGACCAGAAAGGTATAATTGCTCAGATAAGGTGCAATTAATAATTTGTGCAAACTCAGTCGGTTATCTCTCTGAGTATAAACCCACTTGTGTCATGTTAGATTTAGTCAAAAGGTCAATGGAAAGGAGTGGTCCTGTTCATGGCCTGGGCCCAAGCCCCTGGTAGAAAACATTTCATTTCAACCATTATCTTGTAAACTTGGGCCCCATTTCTCTGACGGCCCAATAATTATTAGATGTGGTAATAAATGCAAATGCACTGTTGTACCCACCCAAAATGGATTTCTCCTCTATTTTTGTTTTTTCCTCTGTTGCCTAGCATAGGTTTGAGGTTTTTATTCTTGTAATTTAACCTATTTTGGTTTGGAGAAAATGAGCTTTTGAAATTATCATCATGAATCTGATTTGCATGGAATTTATTGAGGATGATATCATAAAGTGGCTTTGATAATATGCCATATATATATATATATATATATTTTATTAGTCTTTTTGAGAGGAAATGAGGAATAAAGCATTGTACCCTTGACAGTTTAATGAATGGCCTTAAATTGGGTTAACTCTATTTTCAGCCCAGTTTCAATTCAGGTCCAATGGAATTGAGAAAACACAGGCTTTCATCCTTTAATCAACAACCCGCGAGTTTATTTCCCAAAAACAAAATTTCATATCTAAGAAGTTATACAAGTAGAAAAAAAAAACCAAGAAATTCTGATGATAACTGAAAGCAAATCTCTAAATTTTATTAACATACAATAAAGAATAAAATGTGGGGTCGCCTTGTCTATTACATGTAGAGGAAATATCAAAATCTCCCACTTTTGAACATGTAAGCAGACCATTATTAATAATGTATTAAATTATCTAAGATATAACTATCTAATTTTGTGTGTACAAGTATTCTTATTATTAGCCGGTAACGCTCATTGCATTTAAAATTAATAAAATTCACTTTTTAATCAGTGGTTGAGCGTCTTCTATGAATAATGTACTTGACAACTTCATAAGAGGAAACCACAATGCCGACCGATGGACCGGCCCTCCCAACCCGTGGGCCCACTCCTCTAAACAGTCCCTTTATACCTTCATTCCTGTGCAATGATCATAAATTTGTGTTAAAAAATAAAAAAATAAATAAAACAGAGCGAGCCTCGTAAATAAAATTAAAATGTATATTGCAGCAGCGTACCTCCAAACTCCTAGTAGTATTTGTCGCGTATTCATGTTCTTGACTCTTGCTGGATCCTTCTGTGAGTATGAGAATCAGATACTACAGTTTACACCTCTGTTCTTATAATTGATAATTCTATTTTTCTATAATATTTTATTTTCTGATACTTGCCTCGATTTGCTGTCTGGTCTTAGCAACATCAAGAGGGCATGTAGCAGACGCTGCAAGAATTCCAGCTACAAATCCAGCTGAAAAATTGGCACCAATTACACTTGTCACGTTTCCTTCGTCTCCTACCAACTCCATTAATCGCCTTCTAATCTACAAAAACAAATCAGATCAATTTTAAATCATACCATCATGCCACCCAGGGCCGGATCTACATAAGAGTGAATGGGGGTCAATTGACCCCATTCATTTTCAAAATTTGTGCTTGTGCATTATTTTCTAGTTTCGAGTAAAACCTATGGGTACTACAAAATGACCCCCATACTTAACATGAAAAATTTATATGATTTGACCGCAAATGTGTGTTTGACCCCCATAGCTTAAAAGTCTGGCTCCGCCCCCCATCCTGCCTATTTTTAGAAAAATATTAATACAAAATCAGAGTAAAAAATACTCACTGGTTCAAGAGTAGTCCAGCATATGGCAGAGAAAGGTACATCACGTGCAAGTTGAGCTCCTAAACCAGTCCAAAGTAAACGATAGCCTGGAACTTTCGTTACATTGCAACTCTTAGTCTACTTTGATAGCAATAAAAACACCAATATCCTCTTCTTTTTATTATTGAAATGGAAAAGGGTCACAATTCCCGCGTAAACATATCAATTGTGAACAAAATTTAACATGTGTAGGGTTAAAATGCCTAATTGTTCTTGTGCCCCAATCATGCCTCACATCGTTTGCTCTTCGTTTTGCAAGTCCAAGCAGTCAATCCGAACCCGCTCAATATGATCTCCATATTAAAATGCGCTTGGAGACCAAATTTTATATTTTTTGGAAAATGTTTACTATTTTTTTTAGATAGGTACAAAATCACTGTTTTGTGTATGGTTCAAAATATCTGAAAAACAATGATGTTGTATCTATCACTAAAAAAAATAGTAAAAAATTTCCAAAAGGAGAATTCTTTGAATTATGTTAAGAAAGTTGGCAAGGTAAGCAAGTTACTCTCGACCTATCCAACCAAGCAAATCTCACTATCTGTTTGTTCTTACAAGTTCAGTTAATATCTGAGCGAGGGCATAGCTTGAGACTTCGTTGGACTTTACTTTGATCGACTTGTCCACAGTCTTTTTTTAGAGAATAGGTCAGTTCGAAAGTTGTCTTTTGTAAAAATAAAAAATTTGGTCTCCAAGCACATTTTAATATGGAGATCTTGTTGAGCAGGATTGACAGTTTGAACTTTGAAAACGAAGATAAGGATGTGAGGCACGCTTGAGGCATGAAAGTCACAAGGCATTTGAACCCTGCTCTATTTACATTTTTATTGAATGGAAAAGGGTCATAATTCCCGTGTAAACATACCAATTGTGAACAAAATTTAAATTAAAGGCACATACCATTCCCTGTGCTACTTGTATTTTGCCGAAGAGAGAGAACACTAAGTAGAGTCTTCCACATGCCTGGGGCATTTGCTCCGGGTCCAGACTCTTTAAATGCCTACGGAAAGGTATTTTCAGAAACATGAGACAATAAAATCAGAAGTAGGTAATTGCACATTATACTAGTTCTTATATAATCCATGAAATAAGTTCAAAAGAAATAAATTTTTTTTTGAAATTAACAAGCACCTGCATACGCGTCCTAGCCAACTCAATTGGGGAACAAGCAATGCAAGCCAAAGTGCGTGCAATTGGCCCAGCGAATAGAGGTGCATAAGGAGTTAAGTGTGGATAGCTTTGATTTGTGTATCCTTCAATCCAGTTTCTCAATAGGTCATATGACGGCAAATAGATCCCAACCTGTTATACATTTATTAAACAAAGGAGTTCTTAAGTTCAACATACGATGCATGCAAAATATAAAAGGTTTATAATTTTAAATTGGAACAAAAAGAAGCTTACTGTGGGTACAGCTAATACTAAACTAGCACCAGTGCCCCTCCATAGCGTACCAAAGCCTTCCTGAAATTCAGAATTTCA
Organism: Carex parvula; assembly: GCA_025461045.1. Taxonomy (NCBI): domain Eukaryota; kingdom Viridiplantae; phylum Streptophyta; class Magnoliopsida; order Poales; family Cyperaceae; genus Carex; species Carex parvula. The sequence goes on along the minus strand of JAJGRW010001299.1, from coordinate 1,449 downwards.
ATAAGATTTAAACAGAAGAGTAAAACTATGTTAAACTTTTACACATCAAAATTAATGTAAGTGATTGTACCTGTCTACCAATCTTGTAAAATACATCCATTGTTCCTTTGTACTGAAAGCACTCAGGATTACAAGCTGGACCTGATCCATGTAGACCATTAGGGCTGCACGAAGGATAGCACCTAAAATCTGGCCACATCTGTGGCAAAATTACTCAGATTTGACAGCAATTGTTTTTCATATGGTTATAAAGTATATAATTGGTATTAAACAACTCTGCACATCATTTTATTTTCCTTTAATGCAATAAGGTTCATTACCTAATTAACCAAGAAAGGAAGAAGGACTAAAGAGCAATACCGGGTTATAGATTACACCAGCCGCTTGAGCTTGCAACCTTGTCTACGAAACAAATAACAAAATTATAACAAAATTGACATGCAGAATTTAGGGCGACAAGAATATTTCAAGGTCCTGATATAAGAAATAACAATATTTAGATATTTCAAGGTCCTGTCTATCAAACTAAGAATTATTACTACTATAGTTAATCCTGATATAAGAAATAACAATATTTAGATATTTCAAGGTCACTACCATCAAGTGATCAAGACTTTTCTTCATACTGTAAGGCATGTAATAATGGTTTACAAACTACTAATTTGGGTCTAATTTAATTTATACCACAAAACCAGCATATATTACCAATACATTTTCCACAGGACAATTTAATTCAGCTGAAATTTGATGTTCAGAGCAAAGTTCCAAGTTGTTTATAGGTTCCATTTAAATTAAGGTCACACAACAAATTAATTTTAGGCTGTGAATACATGATACGGATTGCCCTTTTCTAATTCCAAACTAGGCAAGGTCACAAACTAACATTACTATAATGCTTTGTCCCTCAACATCTTTCTCTAAATTAAATTGCATGCATAAGGCGCGCAAAATCAAAATTGATTATGCAAATAATTGAATTTCCCTGAGAAATAACATTGCCGTATATATATGTATACCTTAGCTACATCAGGGGATTGACGAGAACAGCAGAGACCACAGCAGCTCCGCCGCAGCTACCGCACGCTCAGCAAATCCCTTGTTGTAGTCTGAATGCCGCAACGAATTATCCGAGGAAGAAGAAGGCTCCATCGGAGAAGCAAATTCGGTGAAAACCACTTTATTTTATTGTTTTTCTTTTCCGTTTTGTTTTTTTGTTATTTGTTTAAAAGAGCTTTTGTGCCTTTTTGGTTCGCGCAATGTCTCGGGAGGGGGGAAAGGGTAGAATTCAGATCCAGTGCAGTAACCCAATTTTTGAGTTTTGATCCAAACCGTTCAAGGTGTCTAACGCGAATCTTAAAGAACCTGGACCCACAAATAATACTGGCCCCGTGCGCTACCACCGAATAGCACCGTACACGTCAAAACTCAAAAATTGGGTTACATTAGGGG
>JAJGRW010001298.1:23262-225714 GCA_025461045.1 Carex parvula | reverse complement strand
AATATTAAAAAAGTTTCAAAAAAAAAAATTTGGTCTGCAAAACACATTTTAATATGGAGAATCATCCATATTAATCGGTCGAATTGATGATGCATTTGAAAGATATGAGACAGAGATTAAGGATATGAGATATGATTAGTTATGAAATACTTTTAACAATGTAAATTTATTAATTTAAATATGAAAACAAAATTGGCACCGTTGGACAGAATTGAGCATTGACATTGGTAACATTCTTGGGAAAATTTATTTCTTTTTCTTTTTGAAGGGTATAATTTTGAGATTTTTGAAGAGTATACGTTGAAGTTGTCCCATTTTTTTTTTATATTTTAGGAAGTAGATCAGACACATATGCGGCCGACAATTTTATTAATATCCAAAGTTTAATACAAATTATTATTTATACCCAGAATCGGACTCAATATCGAAAAATGCCCAAACCGGCCAGAAAATGGCCGGCTTACTCCCCTCCTAAGCTGGCCATTTTCTGGCCGGTTTACTCCCCCCTAAGCCGGCCATTTTCTGCCCGGCTTAGTGGTTTTTTTTTTTTTTTTATAGAGACACTATGAAGAGAAAAATAATGAAATCTAACACTAAAAATTTGAATTTTGTATTTAAATTATTTGTTAGATTACTTCTTTTGATATATAATTAGTATATTTATACTAAAATACGCTAAATTACTTGAAATTATGTTGAATTACACTATATTAAGTTAAATTACACTACATTACATTACATTACGCTAAAATACGTTAAATTACGCTAAATTACATATGAATATGGACGATATCTTCACTGAAAATGCGAAAAAACGACGACGAAACTTCAAACGGTCATAAAACGGCTCTCGAGTGTTCGATTTCAGCAAATGACCACTTTTCGGAAAAGCTTGCGAAAATGCGCATGCGTCCGTGCCGCGATGCCGGATTCCAAAATTCAGAATCGTCAAAAAACAAAGGGAAGAGCCTTAAAACTTGAGTTGAAGTTTCCGATTAAGATTTTCATTTCTATTATTCAATCCAAGTAGCTCAGTAAATTAGTTACATAATGATCTTGTAGAATACCAGTTTTTACTATTTTTTATGATTCATGAAAGATGGCACAGAATCGGTCTATTTTAGCGTAATTTACCGTATTTCAGCATAATTAGCAAAGTTATTGTAATTTAGCGTAATTTAACGTAATTTAGTGTAATTCAACATAATTTATTGTAATATAGTGTAATTCAACATAATTTCAAGTAATTTAGCGTATTTTAGTATAAATATACTAATTATATATCAAAAGAAGTAATCTAACAAATAATTTAAACACAAAATTCAAATTTTCAGTGTTAGATTTCATTATTTTTCTCTTCATAGTATCTCTATAAAAAAATTAAAAAAATTAAAAACCACTAAGCCGGCCAGAAAATGGCCAGCTTAGGGGGGAGTAAACCGGCCAGAAAATGGCCGGCTTAGGAAGGGAGTAAGCCGGCCATTTTCTGGCCGGTTTGGGCATTTTTCGATATTGAATCCAATTCTGGGTATAAATAATAATTTGTATTAAACTTTGGATATTAATAAAAATGTCGGCATATGCAGTAAGCCACATGGAGGTAACTCGGGTCTGCTGCATAAAACCAAGGACCGGAACTGAAAGGCTCCAAAATTCTTTTTGATAAGGTGCATTTTTTTGTTTATTCAAATAAAGTCTCCTGAATCCTGATAGGTCTATCAACTTTATTTTTCACCCCCTCAAAAAAAAAAAAAAAAAAAAGCCTTTATTTTTCACTTTGAGCATGTGCTCGATTTATCAGATGTATTAAACCACAAATGGAGACATCCATTCAATTCTACGGCCAAACATTCGTTCTCTCTAAGGAACAAAAGTTAGACTAGGCAGACATGCTCTTTCTTTTCACTCAGCCCCCTCATTTTCGCAATTTTAAACACTGGCCGAATCAACCTCCCACTTTAGGTAACGCTCAAAAGAGAACTCTATTTATATCCCCATTTATATTCTAGTTTTAGATATCTTCCAATAAAAATTTACAAATTCGCCCATTTAAATAACGGTTTTTTTATAAAATATCCACAATTTTCAACTTAATTAATTTCAAGTTAGATTAATATTAATTTAAAAAGAATGCCAAAATTGTCCTTCTCTTCAAATTGCAAATTAAATGCATACAAAAAAAAGGAATCAGCATCCTTTGCATTACTGTACGATTTGAGTTAATTTTCGGACCATACGATCAGAATTCGAGCCAATCCGGTCAAAGTTCGTAAAATTTAATTCGGTCAAATTCGGTCAACCAAAAAATTTGACGTTATGTTCGGCATCACCAAAAAAATAAATTATTTACGAATAATTTACGAATTTTGTGACTATGATAGTACTTGCTCATATGAATTATAGTAAGTGGGTCCACTTTCCATCTTTTATGTAATATCACTGTACGTACAATATGTATTACAATTGTTAAAGATCACAGCTAGAGAATCTAAGACAACAAGAAATTAAACAAAAAGGAACCTTTAGATCGGAATTTTTTTCCGATCTAACTATACATCAAAAGTTGAAGTTTTTTTTCTCTTTCCCTTTATTACTTTATAATATTTTTTATAAATAAAAAAATCTCCTTTTTCTTATACTTTTCAGCTACAAGAAACTATACCATATTTAGAAAACTTTATGAGAGCATCTAACAATTCTTCAGCTTTCATTTCCCAAATATATTCCCTAATTATTTTATTATTCGTAATAATAAAAATTGACTTCCATACTTCAAAAATAGTAAAAGTAGGGTCCACACTCACACCGTACGTGGGGTCCATACGCTCAATCCACAGCTACATGTAATTTTCAATGCCACCGGATCGAGTGTTTATATCTTCAATACAATATGTTTATACTCAGAGACGGACTTCGTCCGAAAAGCCCGTGCGTCACAGATAGCACTGCTAGCTTAAATAAAGTTTAGAGTTCGAATCTGCTGCGATTCTGAGATGGATCGCAGGATTCTAAAATTCTGAAATTAACGGTTCAAATTTTTTTGTGCGCGGATCTCGGAAACGTTCTTGAAAAAAGTAAATTTTCATGCACGCATCTCGAGAAAGACCAACAGTTGAGATGGGATCGCAAGGTCCTGTGATTCCACGGGAATTACAGCAGATTTATTTTCAAAGTTTTAATTAGGTGTTACGAGTGAGGTGTTACGAGTGCCGTAGCCACCAATCCTTTGAAATAATGAGGTCAATTCATCTCTATCTTTTATATATATATATAGAGATGAGCTATGGTGAGACGTGGAGTAAAACAAGTTTGTACTCCACGTCATATTTTTATTTTGAAAATCCAAACAACCGATCCGAACAGTTCAACATGTTCTCTATATTGAAATGTACTTGGAAACCAAATTTTACATTTTTTGGAATTTTTTTACTATTTATTAAGCCACTTTGAAAATCACTGATCCACTGTGAACAGTAAAAAACAGTAAAATTTTCTGGACCACCGGATCAGCGATTTTCAAAGTGGCTTAATAAATAGTAAAAAAATCCAAAAAATGTAAAATTTGATCTCCAAGCACATTTCAATATAGAGAACATGTTGAACGGTTCGGATCAGTTGTTTGAATTTTCAAAATGGAAATATAGTGCCATGGAGTACAAAATTGTTTTACTCCACATCTTACCATAGCTCAATTCTATATATATATATATATATAGAGAGAGAGAGGGGTTGGCTACTCTACTTACATAAGCATATGAGGGCACATGCTTATAAGTCATTTTTGCGTTTTCAATGTCGAAATGGTCGATCTAAAGCGCTCAACATGTCTCCATATTAATAAGTGTTTGGAAACCAAATTTTACATTTTTGGAATTTTTTTGCTATTTTTTTTAGAATTTTTCAAAACAGTAGTTTAATATGGTAAAAAAAATAATAAAAAAAAATCTGAAAAATGCTATTTTGAAAAATTCTTAACAAATAGTAATAAAATTCAAAAAATATAAAATTTCATTTCCAAACACATATCAATATGGAGAACATGTTGAGCGCTTCAGATCGACCATTTATACATTGAAAACACAAAAATGACTTATAAGCATATGCTCTCATATGCTTATGTAAGTAGAGTAGCCACTCACTATATATATATATATATATATATGAGGAGGGATCAAGTTACAACAATCATTTTCTACATTTTGAAATTTGAAATCATCGATCCAAACCGTTCAACATGATCTCCACAATAAAATGTGCTTCCAGATCAAATTTTACATTTTTTTGAATTTTTTTACTATTTATTAAGATGGGTACAAAATTCAATGGTCCGAATTTGACTAATTTTTGTAAAATACTTAATAAATAGTAACCAATACATGTAAACTCAGAACTATATTGAAGTTCTCATTTATTTTAATTTTTGCTAAGTTATGTTTTTGTTTTGGAGGGTGGGGATTAGGGCTGGCAAAAAAGCTCGCAACTCGTGGATCGCTCGTGACTCGCCTCTGGCTCAATCGGTAACAGCTCGTTCGATAGTGGACCGAGCTGTTAGCGAGCCAGCTCGCCACTAGCTCGGGCCAAAATTAACAAGCTGAGCTAAGACCTAGCTCGGACCGGGCCAGCTCGACTCATAATGAGCTATACACTATAGGCCTTGAATTACAAATTTACATATGGCCCAGTAGTCTCCGTTCAGTTTTTGTTAAATAATTGTGTGAATTTATGTTATTTTGTGTGGATTTGTATGTTTAAATGTGTTTATAATAAATTAATTGCTATGTTTATATAAATTCTATCATATTTATGGCTTGGATTATGTAAATGATTAATGGGCTTTCTTATTTAATATTTTTGAATTTGTATAATAGCAGCCCAATAAAGCCCAGTGAGCTCGTGAGCTAGCTTGGTCCAGCTTGGGCTGGCTAGTCATGATTTCAAGCTAGACTTTTAGTTCGGGTGTTATAGGTCCAGCTCGCTCAGTAAGAGCTCGGTCCAGAATTAACAAACAGAGCTAGGGCCCAGCTCGGCCCGAGCCAGCTCGTTCCGAGCCAGCTCGTTGACAGCCCTACTGGGGATGGCTTATTACAACTATGGGCAAAATTGTCAATAGTTTGGTACTGATACTAACCTTGGTCTAATACAAAAAAATTAACCAGTAGAATAGAATTGGCAACCAACCATTTGTAGATACCAAAGTAGTCAAAATAGAAATTCACACCCATGGACCCATCCACATACATCTGTTGGCATTCCGATGCCCGTCGGACCAACATCTAGACCATTCGATAGAGCTTGGAGATTTGTGCAACGAGACCTCAATCCCACTAATGGAGCACTTTTGTTAACCGTATGTCACCCCTCTTTTCTTTTCTTTTGTTTTGAGAGATCAGTGTCCCTTCACCTGCTCTCCATCTTTGAGATAAGTTAGACCAGTCACTGGATTTATAGCAACATAAGAAAAAAAAATTAATGAATTGATTGGATCGAAATTAAATTATCATGAACTATGATTTGCAGCCCTGAAGCTCTCAGTGATGCCTCAGTAATTAAAAGCCCCCCTGCACCAAAAATATAAGCAAATGTGAGCTGATATAAGGGACTAATGTGACAATTAAGATCAGAAATTGTAAAATCTCCTTTTTACTGATATAAGGACAAAAGAGTCGTATTTAAATAAAAAATGACTATACCCAAAAACTCCTTTTGATCTTCTGTCTTTTCTGACTGTTCTTTATCTTCCATTTCAATTCTTTTTATATCAGACCTAGTATCAGAAGGTCTTCGTGGCAGTATAACAAGCCTTTGATGGTTTGATCGGTTTCAATTCATGGCATGCCCTTTTGAATTCATTAAGGTAATTTATTAACAATTGATTTGGTATAAGTTGCGTGCCTTATTTTTTTTCATTTTTGCATGATTTAATAATTGCAAGGAATGAGTAAACAAATATAATTTACTCTACTGCCAAAACTACAAAGCATGTGGCTGCTACAAATTGATTTTTGCCCTTAGGTTACCACCTTTTTACAGCACAGTATATGCACACGACTGGTACAGCTTGGTACCAGTTCGAAATCGGGTATAAACACGATTAAAATTGTAATGCTTGTATTTCTTTATAACTTGATCCTGAAGTTGTTCAGAGTGAGCTTTGTGGGGTCCATCTTGCCAGCATGGCACAAAGCACAAAACAACTTCATATGGTTGTTGGGTCGAAGCCTGGGTTCAAATCTGAAATAGGAATAAACTTCAGATAATTGTATATATGAAATAAAAGGCCGTACGCTGACGGGTCCCCTAGCCATTTGTGTTGCCGATGTGGCAGACATTCCATTATTTGCTATAGCATACCACCTGCCTATTGGGTTATTGGATCGATCAGCTCCTACCTGGACCCGTTACTGTCTTAAAACGAGGTTTGTTGAGTTCTGTATTACAAATCATGATGGTTTCATTATTGTTGAAATGAAATAATTTCTTTTGTATGATATATATTTTCCAATCAAGTGTATCCTGAAAATTCCACTGTTATTTCTTTATTTTTTATAGAATAATGATGGTTTTATTGTACTAAAATCACTTGCTTGTGGTGATATGCATATATAATATAAAGATTATGTAAAAGGAAGCAGTGTACAGACCGAGCAATGACTATACATACCGTTTACTCTTAGAAAGTATTATACTAGAAACCGAGCAATGACTATACCGTTTTTTTAAGGAATAATGATGGTTTTTTTTTTTCTCTAGCCTATGTTACTCAAATCAATGCAATCTAACCATTTTTTTAAACCTGCAATAATCAAACGTGGTCACTCAAAACTACTGCAAACTTAATTAAAACACTAAAACTGCACTTGTCAACTTTTAACTCGTATTTAACAAAAATTTCCAAAGTTCATTAGTCAAAGAAGAAGAAACAACAAGTACCAACAAGAGCAAGACATTAAACAATTAAAAAAAAAAAAAAGGAAGCCGAATAACTTACATTTGGTGAAGCCCCATGGATCAGTAACCGCTGGGAGAAGGAAAAAAAAAAGAGACAATTTATGGCGATAATGGGGGGAATATATATCAATAACATTTCTCATTTCCTTTTAAATATTCGTTACAGTTATTAGATTGCGCGCCAAATAATTTTTTTCTCTTTCGCGGTTTCTGTCGTAACCGCTGAGAGAAGGAAAAGCCTCCAGCACCATGCTCGTTTCATATTTTACTAGGAGCAGGACTGCTTTGGCGCGAAATTGGAAAGAGGTTTTCGCGCCCTGAAATATAAAAAATAATCGACAGTATTTTTTTAGAAGAAAATGTTGCAAAATAGTATGACCATAATGATCCGTTTTGCCAGAATGTTATTTAAAGAAGTATTAATTAAATATTCAAGAATAATTATTTGTCAATTTTTATTTCAAATTAATTATTAATGATATTCCAGAAATATTTGCAAATTATGAGAAATAAATAAAAGTGTCAATCATAATCAGATATGATAGACATTAAGTCTGAGAGTCAGTGAATTTAAATTTTAGCCGTAATTGATATTAGTTTACAACTTATGTAGTGTTATAATATGAATTATTATTTGAATAAAATAAAATTGTGCTAATGCCAAGCTTAATTTATTCTAAAGGGTAGGGATTACTTGGTAAAAATTATCTTGAAACTTTGACAAATAGAAAACAAGAATAAACTTAAAATTTCAAGTATAATTCATATATTAAATTTATTATACCGTGTAACACCAAGTGTTCATAAGGCTTAATTCATATTATATTGTTCACTAAGTAATTTTTTTTTTTTAAATTTGGTCTTCAAACACATTTTAATGTACAGTTTATGTTGAACAATTCGAATTGACTATTTGGAATTTAAAAAATAGTGATAAAGATATGATACATAATTAGGCCACAAAAACAATGTGTCATTTTAACTATATTCTTATTAATATAATATATATAACTAATGTATTACCATAATACTTAGTTAATATTTTGTACTAAGTAATTAAATATTTTTCAAAAATATTTTTTATGATCGTTGTTGTAGTACTAACTATAACAAATAAATTTTGCAAATAATATTATTGACAATAACTCTACTTCCAATATAAAAATATATCTAATTTTTAAAAAAATATTACTCAATATTTATTTTTTATTTTTTACTAATTGAACTTGACATAATTAAAGTAAAAAAAAATCAGGATTTTTAAGTTAACAGTTGTGTATGCTAAATAAGTTCACGAGATATCATGCACATCATAAGAAATGTCTATTACAATTGTGTTCAAATTAGTATAATTGTGACAACTAATAATCCCACATGCATAAAAGTTCACTACTAATAAAATTATGGTTATGCTCGATTGTTGCGGATTCAGATATTTTGATATAGATTGTTTGCGTATATGGATAGATTGATGCGGATACCAATACAGTGTCGGTTTCGGAAGCGGATATAGATACATATGCGCGTAATTATTTGTATTCGTAATTTTTTAGTTTTCGATATCCATTTGTGCGAATTCAGTTATAATTTTCCATATCTAATTATTTGTATCAGTAGTTTTTTATTTTTATTTTTTGGATATCTGTTTGTATGGGTATAGATACAAATAATTATCTATATCTGTTTTTATTGAATATATATATCCTTATCCATATTTTGTATCCGTTTGTTTTAGAATCATATATCTCTATTTCTCCATACTTATATTAAGCACGTAGATATCCTGATCCGCCAATGACTGTGATTAAAAGATGAAATTTTAGATTGAATATCAGCCCTCCAATCAAATAATCTGTCTTTGTTTATTCTATGCATATTTTGATAATTTTTTTACGTAGAAGTCTAAATTTATTTAGGCACGTGCTCGCCACACTTATTTGATTGTCAGATACTCGATTTCAGATTGGTCCTGATTGTTTTTCATTTTTTAAATGTCATTTAAGAAACTTTTGTATTGAGTGATAATTGATTGGTCATGTCTTCATTTTTTTTCATTTTTTATATTATTTAAATAATATTATTTGTCATTTAATGATCTCATTTAAGTAAGCATGATTCTATTATATTGTGTACGGGTATTGTTATAGACTTTAGACATAGAGCTAGTGACTTGGGGTCAATAACGTAGGGCTTAGGAATTTGACCCCTACGATCTATAGTGTAGACATAATATAGTTAATATTATTACTAGTATCATTACTATTATTATTGGTACCATTATTTTTATTAGTATTACCACTACTATTGTTGTTGTTGTTGTTGTTGTTGTTGTTATTATTATTATTATGTATTATTATTATTTATTTATTATTATTGTTGTTATTATTATTATTATTTTTTATTATTTTTATTATTTTATTACTCTCTATCTTGACTTTGTGACTATGATTGGGTTTCACTTTTAGTCTACCGCAATTTGTTTGGGACTAAAGGCTTGGCGGCGTGGTGGCGGTGGTTTCATATTTTTTCTTCACTGGTTACATTGACTCGTTCGGTAAATATGACAACTAAATCTAAAACTAGCTAAAATTTTAAAAATTGAATTACAAATATATTTTCTAACTTGTAGATATGATATCTATTGAATTTGATGTAACTTGAAAAGGTGAAAATCATTTCACCATCCGTCAAAGTGATTTCTAAATTTAATAGTTTAGATTTATTGTGCTTTTAATTGTGGAGTAATGGTTGTTTATGTTGCATCAAATTTTATACACAAAATATTTTAATTATTTATAATATATGTACAACTTTATTTTCTTTTCACTTTGATGTAGTTTGACATGCACGGAATACCATTGTTATATTAAATTTATTACAAATAATAAGCATAAATATTTGACAAAATGGGAATGTCTACCTAATTTATACCAAATAAATTGTAAGAAATTTCAAGTGAGATATTATTACAACGAATAAAAATCAGAATTCTAACCTAATTTATACCAAATAAATTGTAAGAATTTCAAGTGAGATCTTATTACAACGAATAAAAATCAGAATTCAAGTGAAATGATTTCAAACAAATTGTAGAAAATTCAATACGTAGTCCAATGAAATAATAAAATCTTATTTATAATTTTATTGGCACTTGATCGTTGACCAACATATTTTATTAGTTGTATAATTTTTTTTTATTTTTAATTCATTAGTTGTCCTAATTATCTAAATAAATATGGTTACAAAAATTGGAAATGTCCATTAAATGCATCTCCAGGGGACGAATTTAATTTTAATTGATCGAAATATTCTAGATGAACGATAGATCTGTCTGATTTTCGTGAATCCAACGACATACAGTTGATTCGGTACTTCATTGTTTCGCTTTACTTGAGAGAAGCATTCCTCTTAATTATCAGGCCGTGTCCAAAATGAATTCTTATCACGTGTGGTAACAGAAATTTTGTGCTTAGATCCAGACCGTCTGATCTGCTTTGGCACGGTTATTAAAGGTCCCCTTGAATTCCACCTCGGTCCAAATTGGCCCGAATTCTGATCGGACGGTCTTAATCTATCCTCAAATATATTTATGTTACCTCAGAGGATGCGGACTCCTCCAAATTCTGTCCGATTAGACGGTTACACTACCTCTCTCATTTCCCTCATCTCGTCTCCTTTATTCTAAATCCCGCCGCTAGGTTTTTTCTTCAAACCCCTCCCCCGCGCAGCCTCTCCTTCGCCGCCCCCGCCCCCGCCCCCGCACCTTCACTTTCCCTTTCCCCTTTGCTTCGGTTAAACTCTGCAAACCGAAAGGCGTGAGTTTCACTTCTTATCCTCTCTCTCTTGGTCCTTTCAGATCTCGGTTGAACTCTATGTTTCATTTTAATGGGCTATTTTGCAAAATGGAAATGATGTAGTTCACATATACTGGATTGGGGTCTTACAATCGTCTGAATTTTATTGTTTGGGGATTATTTTTGTGTTTGGCGAATTTCTTTCATCGAGCGATGGGATGTAGATTGTCTGATAATGTTACTTTTGGGGGTCTTTTAAATCAAACCAGGCAAATGTGGAAAATAAATTAACTAGAAGATTTCAGTACCTTTCTTTCATTTAATACAGTTCCTTTCATCTACTTACCAATGGCATACCACTAATTACTCAATTGATAGGTTATGCAATTTTAGTAACTGAACTGAACAGTGCTTAATACAATGCCTCTAAATTTCACTGACACCTGATTGTGAAATTTTACTTGATTGATTGGTTTTCACTGACACCTAATATAGTTCCTTTCATGTACTTACCAGTACGGAGATGATTGATTGGTTATGCAAAAAGAAGAAATCAGGTATGAGATTGTTAAGTTTTTGTTTTCTACATCAATATGTTTTTAAAGATTTATGTAACATCCCAATTTTTTTTTTAAATATGAAATTTTCATTTTACTTGAAATAAAGTGGTATGGCAATATAGATTTTCAAGTATAATTACAAACTTTGTTATCTCAATCATTTGAAATAAATACACAAGAAGTACATTGGAAAATTTTAATGTGGAAATAGATAATTTTAAAATCCTTAACAAATATTTAATTATGTTATAATCATAAATACTAAAATATCATAAGATATTAAGATTTACATTATGATACGGTAAATAAATTATAGATGTTAATTAGTTTTATTATACTTGTAAAATATTTAGTCTAACATGGGCTATTTTAAAATTTGGTAATATCATGTAAGTTGAAAACATAGTATTTAAAGGCCAAGTTATTTCTAATAATATATGGGGTTTAGTGCAAAATAACTAATTATTAGAATAAGGAGAAAAATAAGTGAATTTCTTTTAATAAGACCATTTTGCATGAATATACACGTGTAACCACATTAACCTTTAGTTAATGCCACCTAGCAACTCCACTCACATGCTCTTGCCGATTTATTTATGTCCTCTAATTTGATGGTGGGGAAAGGGGGCCGACAGAGAGGGAAAAGATAGAAAATTCAGGGTGAATATCGGAAATAAAGAGGAAACAAAAAAAAGAGGGAGAAATTAGAATGAAATAGAAAGGAGAAATTAAGAGAGAAATAGAAATATAAAAGAGTAGAATGAGGGGAGAAAAAGAGGAGGAAGTAGACGCGTCGGTAGCTCGAGGTGGCCGAGAAGGGAAGACGAAAACGTGTTGCTTTGCTTAGTTGATTGCTTGTGTTCATGTGGCTGCTCTCGAACGAATCGATCGACTCGATTCTGATAAGTGAATTGACTTTGAGCCCTATCGTGCCCAACATTAAAAGGTGCGGATTTCGAGTTATTCCTAGCCCCTCCTAACTTGTTTAATTGTTGTTGTAAGCTCGTGGGTTTCTTTGCTTGTTTTTGATCGCATGTTGATTTCTTGATTATTGTGATTTAATTGAGCGATTACTGTACATCACTGGTACGGGTCTAGTGTATTGCTGCACACCAGCTGTTCGGTGAAATGTCTAAGAGAAGTAATTTAGTGGTACAGGTCTGGTGTGTTGCTGCACATCAGCTGTTCGGTGAAATGTCTAAGAGAAGTAAATTAGTGGTATGGGTCTGGTGTGTTGCTGCACATTAGCTGTTCGGTGAAATGCCTAAGAGAAGTAAATTGTTGGTAATCTTAAGGTTAATATATGGTAGTGATTTGGTTTGCTTGATTGTTATTGCCTTGATGATTGCTTGTTGATTTCTAGTTTGTTTGTCATACTATAGATAGTTGTTATAGTTTTTCAATTGTATGATATGAAGGTATGAAATGCCTTAGGAAGCATGATCATACTTCTCTAAAATTTATGCATGACAGGATATCAAATAATCTGGTTGAAACATAAGTTTGATTTAAGTGAATGATGGCACAATAATGATGCATAGTCTCATGAAGCATAGTATATAGTCATATGTGAAATTGATAAATTATTAAAATGGATACTTGACCGGTCATGTAGGCACTGTCTTTTCATGTCCTGATTGCACGAGATTATTTGTTTGATTAGTGTAGCTTGGCTGTTGCTCGGTTGCCAATTGCTTGTAGTTAAAGTCTTGAAGTTGGTATTTTTATTGCATAAACGAGTCGCATGACATACGCTTGCATCAGGAACTGAACCATATTTCTGTTTGCATGAAATTAACTTGTATGCATGGTACAAGGCATTAGTTGTACTGGAGAAGGTGAAATACATGACATAAGATATGAGCTGATTAAATTTTGGATGGTATACTTGCATGCATGATACATAGTTTCATATGAATTATGCATTTGTTATACATGAATCTTGAATAGAAATGAGAATATATAGAACACATTGATTTGCTTGTATATGAAATGTCTTGTATGTACTTTGATGGGAATTGAAGAATGAAATCCAAGAGCTGTGTAGGCTCCATATTCGGGTAGCGCATAGCAAGAGCTGTGTAGGCGCCATATTCGGGTAGCGCATAGCATGAGCTATGTAGGCGCCATATTCGGGTAGCGCATGGCAAGAGCTGTGTAGGCGCCAAATTCGGGTAGCGCATGGCAAGAGCTGTGTAGGCGCCAAATTCGGGTAGCGCATGGCAAGAGCTGTGTAGGCGCCATATTCGGGTAGCGCATGGCAAGAGCCGTGTAGGCGCCATATTCGGGTAGCGCATGGCAAGAGCCGTGTAGGCGCCAAATTCGGGTAGCGCATGGCAAGAGCCGTGTAGGCGCCATATTCGGGTAGCGCATGGCAAGAGCCGTGTAGGCGCCAAATTCGGGTAGCGCATGGCAAGAGCCGTGTAGGCGCCATATTCGGGTAGCGCATAGCGTCAGCTGTGTAGGCGCCATATTCGGGTAGCGCATGGCAAGAGCTGTGTAGGCGCCATATTCGGGTAGCGCATGGCTAGAGCTGTGTAGGCGCCATATTCAGGTAGAGTATGACCGGATTTATGCTTGGTGCAAGAACTTGTAACGCATGATAAACAAAGGAAAATGTTTGGAAATTGATCAACTTGAAAAAAATGTGCATTGAGAATTGCTAAATTTGGATTAAAGAATGGTTAAACAATAGGGTTGCATAGGTAAATTTGATTGAACTTTTAAGTCTACTCCACGTGAGCATTGCACTTTGGGGTTTATAGAACTTTTACGTTATCATAAGCATAACTTAGTTAATGAAATGTCACAGGTAAACTTATTCTTGGATTACTTAGTAAGGTTCTAATTTTGGTCTACATTGATTCACGCTAGCATTTTACTATTGATGGTGAATTATTTATTTGGCTTGATGATCAATGTTGCTCTTTTATAATTATGCTCGATGCTGGTTTGGTTTAGTTGGTTGGGTCTTAGAATAACTCGACTGGAACTGAATACCGCACTGGGAGATTTTCAATCTCTCATCTTTCCACTTTGTGGGTTCCAGGTACAAAGCGCAAGACACAAAAATGAGATGTCGAACTAGAGGATTGCGTGACGTGCCACAAAAATGAGTATTTGGTTTACTTTAAATAGATCTGTTATGATATGTCGATTGCCTTTTATTGTACCATAACAGGTTTTATTTTCAATTTGTTTGATTACATGTAAATTTTGAAACTTAAAAGAAAAGTTTATTCATGTATTGTGGCTCTTGTCTTTGTCATTGGTAATGTATGTATATATATATATTGTGTATGATTATGGAATCGCCTTGCGCTAATGAGCGCGGCGGGTTGTCTGCCCTGTTGTCGGGGTGTGACAATTTACCCCTCAAAAATGTGAAATTTGTAAAGTTGGTTTCATTGCTAGCTTGTCCACCTAAATTGCAAGGTGTGGTCAGAACTGTAACCATCTATTAACTTGACCTTTGTTTCAATTGATAAGCCACTATGTGACTTTCTTTTGGTTTCTATACTAGCCAATGCATATTGGTGTAATACCTCTATATTGGACGACCGATCAGTACAAATGTTGAGCAGTAATAACTTCATTTGCTTACATGTACAAGCCATTATCATACGACCAATAAATAGTGGTTTAAATACTCCTATATTAATGATCAGTAATAACTTTATTTGTTTATTATCATTTTGTATAAATTCAGGAAGAGAGATAAAGATAAGGATGGGTAGCTTGGCTTTCAAGAATATCATGGTGGCCTATTTTATTTAATCCGAAATTATGATGAATTTATTTTTAAACCAAATGAAAATAATTTATTGCTAAAAAAATTGTTTTCTCAGATTAATAAAGATAATGATGGTTATGTATTTGTAGCATGATGGTTATATTCTTTTCCTTTATTTCTGTGAATAAGAAAGAGATTTGCACTCTTTTATCATAAATCTGATTAGAAGTGAAATGAACACAAGAAAAGAACTGTCAAGATTTTCTAATGGTGTATAATTTAATAACCCTAATTAATTTTTATAGAAGAGTTACTAAAGTGACTTATGCATTTAATTAACCCTCATACTTATAAAGAAGGATGATAGGTTTGGTCTAAAGCATATAAAACAAATAGCTGAATGTACAGAACTTTAGTACATGAATTCAAAATCATTTATCTTTTGTTGCTACTTGAGAAATTGCATATTACCTGTTAATCTGTGCTGAAATAGGTGTTTTGAGATGTTTATTGACCTTAATTTTGTACATTCCTTTGTGTATATACTTTCAGTTTCATATCAGCAGAGGAGGTGATGCCAATGCATAAATAACCTCCATCCATCAGAGGGATTATGTGCAGAACAACAAGCCAATTATCTTTTAAGCATGGTAATATTCAGGCGTTGTGACTTTTAATCAAATTAAAATTTGATAGACTGGTAAAAAATGATTCTTACTTATATATGAATTATAGTCTAGAATTTCAATTTTCTATTGTAGCACTGAAATTTAGTGGGTATAGTAACTTTTACTAGAAACTAAGTTTTTTATTTTGTTATTACTCCTTGATTCATGACATGTCTCCTTAATTATGTCCCAATTCACGCTTCTTACCCAACTTTATCATCTATTAAGTGAAAATGGCCTCATGTTACTTTTACAGCTCAATTTTTACTGAGGAAGACTATCCATTCCATGACGGGCTTCGTTAGTTTTGTTCTCTATGTTCTTTTAATTGTTTATTAGTGTGAATTGTAACTTTTCACTGCTCAAGACTTCATATATGACATGATATACCAATTGTCCAAGCAATTGCCAAAGCACTGTAAACCCTAAATCTCAAAAAATGCTGACCAGTTTCACCAACCTTGCAAAGACCAAATACATAAATGTTATTAATCACGACACTATACTACTATATTCTTTGGAAACCATTGACACCTAAATTTAATTGTGTTGTAATTTCTTTCAAAGAAACTTCAACTGTAATGATAGAGATGGCAACTATCTAGAATGGATTGGGGGCTGATCAAATTTCACTCAAACTCGATTTAATTTTGAAATGTTAGTTCTTCTGGATAGCTTATACCGGGTTTCAATCAGTTTGAGATAAGGTTGTTATGTTCTTGATTTTGAGTTGTGGAAGTCAAGAATTCTGACCTTCTATTTCTTTATACCAACAAAACCAATCTGAATATCTTTTGTTCCATCTTAGATCATTATTGGGTCTAGGTTTCACAACTCTGATTAAGTTGAGTTCCTGTTGTTAGCCAAACTCTAGTTACAGTCTTGTCACGTTGTCAACTATTTAAAGTTATAATAACTTGCTTTCAGTTTATTCATCATATATATCAGGTCTCTATACTGAGGGAACTTTTGGTTTGGATCAAACTTTACCACCTCAAGCATTCTGCATATGTTGATGTTCATGTCACTTTATTGAGTGAAACTGATAAGTTGTCACCAAACACTTTCTCAAAACAAACTAACACCCTATTCAAATTCTGCAGCACCGAAACCAGCAAAGGAAATGAAGCAATAATATGAACACCTCCACAAAAACAATCTCACATCCCATTCTTGATTTTTGCGTCCTCTACCTTTCCAAAATTCTTCTCTCTCTCTCTCTTCCATTAAACGTCGCTTCTACTAGCCATGTCGCTGCGCCAATCGCAGATCCGACCCCCTGGAGTCCGATTCTCCCTCCCAGAAGCTGTCCAGCAACACTTGCGGGAGTATTGACACCACCTTGAGCAGCACTGAGGAAGGTAGGGAATCGTTTCATTTCTTGAGGCACAAATCTCAAGGCCTCCCCCACCTTAAGGCCTGAGCATCCAGTCCAGGTTTGTGTTTGTTTAACTATCTCTGTTTAGCACCTATTTATTAAGTTGTGGTTTTCATTCATACATTTTTACAACTAGAACTGTTGTCATATTTTTATTATGGTTGCATGACTTAGAAATTTTGTTGAAATAATCTCCAAGAGAAATTTTGTGTGATTGAGAATTTTGAGCTACAAATCTAGAACCAATTTTATGGTTTTGTTCTATCCAGATATTATCAAATCTCCAAGAGAAATTTTGTGTGATTGAGAATTTTAAGCTACAAATCTAGAGCCAATTTTATGGTTTTGTTCTATCCAGATAGTACCAATTTAATCAAGTACAAAAAATTCCCTTTTCCAGCTATGTGCAAACAGCTCACAAAAATATAATATTTCTTTTTCTGATTTGAAACACTGTCAGAGACCTTTCAATATATGTGTGTGATTTTGATAGGCTTCCAAATATGAGGCTTGAGCTGTAAATTCATAATCTGGCGCAGTGCTCCAGAAACGAATAAGAAAACAATAGTGGATTCTTTTTCCCTCTTTTCTATTAGATAATAATTGTTGTATTAATTATAAAAGGGGTATATTATATTTTATTGGCTCATCAGAACAGTTTATTTGCTTGGTATTAGGTTAAATTGGGCTCAAGGATATTACAAATTTACCCCAATGAGATAATGGAATACAGAATGATAACAAGCTACTACAAAGCTGTCATCATCTTCCCAAATTTATTTGCCTGATTTGTCGGCCAAGGAGACAGCTTTTATACTTGTCTGATTTGTTGGCCAAGGAGACAACTTTACTCAAGGAACAAGCCCTTGCATTTGAAGTCGATAACGTCTTAATTTATTATTCTTTTTAGTTGAGTGTGTTTATTTTTGTTATTATTGATGTAAATTTGAATGATATATATTAATGTATTATGAAAGTTTTTTTTAGTAATTATTGTCTTCATTTTATATTATAATTTATATTATAAATTGAAGAGTATTTATTCAAATTAGAATTAATAGAATAACTAATTACAACGAATATTAGAGTTAAATATGTATACCAATTTTGTTGCATTAAAATAATTATGGTTGCATTAGATTTTATTAATTGCAACCAAAATTTGGTTGCTTTTGGAATTACGTCTGCATGCTAATTTCGTTGCATTAAAATGTTCATGGTTGCATTAGATTTATTAATTGCAACCAAAATTTAGTTGCATTTAATTTATATGTTGCAACTATGAATTTTGTTGCGATATATTATAATATTACTACAACTTTTTTGGTTGCAATAACTACGCAATAGCAACAGTTTATTTAGTTGCAATATACTATATTATTGCTACCATTTTTCTGTTGTGATAAATACGCAATAGCAACCATTTATTTGGTTGCAAAAGATTATTGCTACGAATTTCATGCAACTAAAATTTGGTTGCAAGAATTGCACAATTGCAACTATGGATTTCGTTGATATATACTATTTTATTGCTACCATTTTTTGGTTGCGAATACTATTTTATTGCTACCATTTTTTGTTGCGATAAATGAGCAATAACAACTATTTATTTGGTTGCAACACCTTATTGCTAAGTCGGTCTAGCAACTAAATTATGGTTGCAATAAACAAATTCTTATTGCAACTAAAGAGTTGGTTGTAAATATATTGCTACCAAAACTATTGCAATCACGGGCAACCAATTTTTTTGGTTGCAAACTCAATCTATTGCAACCAATATTTTGGTTGCCCGAAATAGATTTTGGTGTAGTGGTAGACTCAAAATTTGAGGTACATTAGGTGATATGAATTTCATGCACACGTAAATCCTTAACCCAAAATCCTAAAGCTGAAATTGATGTACATCCTTATCGGGCTTCAACGGACAACATGAAAAATTTGACAACCTTTAAATAGCACACATCAGATTTTGTAGCTAACACTAATATCACCGGATAAGCCGAACTGCAGGAATTTTTTCAAGCATATATCTGCAGAAAGCACTGATAAATAAAGAAAATAGATACTAAGTGTTGGAAATAATAACTCCATTTACATATATATTCTAGTATTAATAATTTTTATTGCCATAAAAATAATCATCATTTGTAAACACGTCTGTAAAATAATAAGAATTTGGAGTAGAATTAGGGTATTGAAAAAACCCACCCGGTCCAGGACAGGACCGGCCAACCAGTGAACAGGACCCGGACTGGCCCGAGACTGTGGCAACCCGTGGACCGGACCGTCCAAACGGGTGGGCCGGGTTAAGCAAGGCACGAAACCGGGTCTTTGGACCCAACCCGTGATAACCCGACCCGTTTGAACCCCTGAGACAGTCCCGGACCAGACCGGAGCAAACCCGGACCGGACCCAACCCGTGCCGAACCTTGCCGAACCGTGCCAACCCGTGCCGAACCGTGCCATCTCGGGTCCAACCTGTGCCGAACCGTGCCAACCCAGGTCCAACCCGTGTCCAACCCGTGCCAACCCGGACCCAATCCGTGCCAACCCGGACCAAACCGTGCACCACGCATGGACTGGGTCCAGTGAACCGCGCATGGCAAAAATATTTTTTGCGGCAACCAAGAATCGAACCGGGGATCTATTAGATAAGCAACATATCACTTACCACTACACTATCTCACATTTGTTGTCTAAAACTACTAACTTTTATATTTAAGTTATACTTGAGTTGATTTTTAATATTTAATTTATATAATACAAGTGTTAAATTAATGAAATATATATAGTAGCTGTATCGTATCCAAGATTTTTGAAAATTGATGTATCACCGTATCCGTATCGTATACGATACGATACCCGTACCCATGTCCATGCAACATAGGTAAAGAATGATTTTATGCTAAATATGAGTTAACATATATCATATTATTTGACATCTTAATTAAAATTAACATATTCATATGTTAATTGATATGTTAATTCTATAAACTTTAATTTGAATTAACATATGTATCTTCTTAATTAAAAATATTTTATACTATTATATGCAATATATGAGTATTGGAGAGAAGTGTTATTAGTTTGCATTAAGGAAAGTTTATACTCAATATATAAGACTACATATCAGTAAATAGTTGTCTATTATAATATTTTTAATTAAAAATATTTTACAAAATATAATATTTTAAAATCTTTTTAATTAAGAAGATTCATATGTTAATTCAAAAAATTTACAAAATATTTTACAGAATTAACATCTTAAAGATTTTAAAAATATTTAATACAAACTACTTTACTTTCGAATTAACATAATTCAAAAGATTTATGTTAATTCAAAAGATTTTACATAATAAATTAATACCATGCATTACAGCGATTGTTATAAGGATTAAGATGTTAAATATATTTTACAAAATAAACTAATACCATACCTGTATCAGTATGTGTTTATCTAATAAAATTCTTCATTAAAAAAATTTTATACTTAATATGTTATATGCAGTATATGAGTATTGCTGAGAAGTATAAGTAGTTCCCATTATATAAATTTTATACTAATAAGACTTCAGATCTGTAAATCGTGAGATATTATAAATATTTTATACTAATATATGTCTAATAAAATTGAGACACTCATTTGATGTTATAAAAAATGAATGATGCGGAGGAAATTAAATTAATGTGATATGATAAAGTTAACAATATCATTTATTTATTGGTACTTTTCAAATTTAAAATCACAGGAGAGTAATGTGGATTGTGGAGAGAGAGTAGCGAGAGGAAGGAAGAGAAATTTGAGATATTTTGTTAAAAGAATTCAAAAGGAGATATTTTATTTGATATTTTCTTTTCTAGAGATAAAGCAGTTTGTAAAATATTCCAATATTGGATTTGGCTCCATTGTAACAAGATTTTTGGATCTTTTTACTTTGATTTTGATTTCTCTAGAATTTTGTATAAATTTATATCAAAATTATGAGAAATGCATTTCATCGTCCAGAATTTTATCACCCCATTCTCGTCTGCCATTCTTGTGCTGACACTTGCTTTTTAATTATTTTTTATTTTGAATTATGTTCATGGTATACATATAAAACATATAGGGATGACACATGTCAGAAAAAAAATTACAAGGTTTATATTTAAAGATCTTGTGTAATCATGTATTAATTAGTGTGAATAATGTACTAATAAGTGTGAATAAATTACAAACCATGATAATTAGTGTGAATAAAAAAAATCATGTATTCTAACAATATATTAATTGTTACCATGTATCAATTAGTGTATATCTTGTATTAATTAGTTTATTCAAACAATATATTGACAAGTGAAAAAGAGTGTACCGTGTATTAAATAGTGCGAATAAAGGACAATTATGTATGTATTATAAATTTGATTTATAGTTTGAGGTTGCTTTAAAAGAACAAAAAAAACAAAAAAAAACAGAAAAAAAAAACAGCAAAAAACAGCAAAGAAAAACAGCAAAAAACAGCAAAAAAGAAAAGAAAAAAAGACCGGACCAGACCGGACCGGACCTACCCGTGGACCCGTGGACCGGCCGGGTTGACACGGGTTTTGAGTTGGCCGAACCAAACCCAACCTGCCGAACCCGGACCGTGCCAACCCGCCAACCCGTGCCCGGGTCAATCCGTGGACCGGACGGATTTGGACCAGACCGGGCCGTTTTCAATTGTCTAGGTATTATCAAACAATTAAGATTTCAATCACTGAGTGCTTCAACTCATTCTAACCGACAAAAAAATGAAAATATGCACTCTTCAAGGGAACCATTCCATAGGAATTGGCTACAGCCTCCAACGGACAAAAGCCAATTCTTTTTTTTTTTAATATACACAGTGCTTCGAGAAAAGCACAACTTGTATATCACGTGACTCTTAGATTCCATATGTTTGACCGAAAAATGATGATTTGACCAAAACAGTAATTTACCGTGTAACGGGTCACTGACGCTGTTCTTTTAGGGTATGTTTGGTTGGATTGAGAATAGACTATTTTTGGATTTAGGTTATTCGGAATAGCCTATTCGGTGTTTGGTTGAGTTAGAATAGCTAGAATATGAAATTCAAACTTTTTGTCTTATTAGAATAGACTATTCCTAAGGGTTTTAAGATTTGGCTATTTTAATAAGACAAACAATAGTTATTCTTGATTTGGCTATTTTAATACGACAAACAATAGTTATTCTTTATTTGACTAAGTTATTCTTATTTTGCAACCAACCATATCCTTAGTCTTTATGAAGATAGGCTGAATAATTATTTGCTATCCATAATGTTAACTCAACTTGTTGCTGGTTCATTTCTTTTGCTTCTACTGAAAATCTAATTGTATCTGTCTTTCACTTTGTTTCTCGGATCTTAATCTCTTGCGCACACAATCTGTCTTTTGTTAATTAAGTTCTCTTCGAATCTCAATTTCTCAATTCATCTTTCATTCAACAATCTACTACAATTTCTCAATTTCTCAATTCATCTTTTCACAATAACCATTGATAGATTAAAAACAAAAAAGAGAAAAAAAATAAAAAAAATAATTTTGTCTGTCTTTCACTCTATATATATTTCATCTTTGTCTGTCAATGTTCCATGGATCTCAATTCTTGCCCATACAATTTGTCTTTTGTTAATTGAGTTCCTTTTTCAGTCTATCTATTTTCTAATATAATCTTAATCCAACATTCTATTACAAATTATTAGTGTTTTTATGTTAGTATTTGATAAAAACTTAATATATTTAATAGTAGAAGAGATAACACAAATATAACTCATATTATAAATATTATTTTACTCTCTTATTCTCTTACATAAAAAATAACTCTTTACACATTATATTGACCGATATGAACTTTCTACACATTCTACTATTATTAAATAACATTTAAATCTCTTATTAACCCTCTCTATTTTGTAAATACGTTTTTCATCTTTCCAAAACAACTTCGAAGACAACAACATGACTTCCAACAATAACTATCACATTTATAACATTTTTAGAGAGTTCCAACCATTAACTATTACATTTTACTAATAAATAATTAAGATAATTAATTTCTAACATTTTCTTATCTATACACAACAACCCTTGCTAGTTCAAAACCCAAAAAAAAAGAATGGATAGTAAGTTAGAAGAACAAAATCTCTATGGACACTGTTTATTTTGAATTTTTAAATGATCGTGTGTGTATAATTGAGCTTATTTTATACGAGTGCCTCCTCCCATTACACACTCTTTATTTAGAACTTTTTCACATCCATGTATTATATGTTGTGTATGGTTAACGCTTTTGTAGCAGTGTTTGTAATGGTTGGATATCCGTAACAAACTGAATTGGCTTGCTTCTACACAGAGCCGTTACGATTTATTACCATTGATTACGACTCATTTCCAATGAGCCGTTACGATTTCAAATTTTTTAAAATTTGATGCAACGGATTCAGTATTTTTTGTTTTATATCATATTTTTTATGTTAGCACTTTACTGGAAAAAATAAAAATATGCACTCAAGAGGGAACGATTCCACATGAGTTGGCTACAACTACGAGGAACAAAAGTATTGAAGTTATTATTTTTTTTGAAAGATTTGTTGTTGAGTCTAAAAAAAAAAATACAATAATACATGAGCTACATAAAATTATTTATAATACTTTTGTCTAAAATTTTACATGCTAATATAGAGTTTTTTTTATTTATAAAAAGAGTCTTATTCCCTTTTATTAAATTAATAATTAATAAATGGACCCTCTATTTTGATATTTTGGTTGTCCATACCATCCATTTTAAAATAATTTACAAGTGACAAGTAATATGGAGTAGGTATGTTTTTTTTTCTAAGATATAATTTATTACAAGGTGTTTTATTTTTTGATCGGTGGCTTTCTAGGATGGTTTCTGTACTCTAGAATTATTTATCATGAAATTTTATTTGTACAAATGTAAATCTTGAAATGGTGCAGTAGCGTAGTTGGTTAGAAAAAAAAAGTTTTAGGACTGTGGCTATTCAAATGTCGAGAGTTTGAGTCCCATTCACGACTACGCAGTGGATTTAAAAAAAATCCAAATTATCAATTGTCCTAAAAATATAATGAGGGATTAAAGCACAATTCTATCATCTGTAGAATTATCAATAATTTTCCAACACAAGTTTTTCAAATAATTAGGATTTTACGTAAAATAAAATTAATCTGGACTGAGTGCCTTAAGCCATTCTAATAAAAAAAGAGAGAGGAAAGGTAAGCAATTCAGAGGGAAACTACTCCAATTTGATTCTGGAGGAGTTGGCTATAAGGGAATAGGGACAAAATACCCCAATTTTTTTTTAATATCAACTTTGTATTTTTTTTTTTTTTTGTAATATACACTGCTTCTAGGAAAGCACAATTTGTGTATCCGTGACTCACACTGCCTTCTAGTTTCCATTTGTTTTTTACGAAAACATTAACATAACGTGTAACGGGTCGCTGACCCTGTTCTTAGTTTTTCTGAAGGTCGATAGGCTTATTAATTAATTGCTACAAAGAATGTTTAGTTTGTGCAAGCCACAGAGATTCTGATCGCCAATAATTTTGTTTGAACTCAACTTTATTACCTGTAAAATATAAAATGAAGAAGAAATATTAATTGAGTGGTGTCAATCTTATATACAAATGCAAACCAACCATAAACACTAGGTAAGTAGCTCCCAACAGAACACATATATCTTTTTTTTTTATAAAATATCTCTGGCCATGATAGACCACAACGGCCAGACCAAACCGTGATACTATACAATGTCCAGAGTTTGTTAATTAGCGGTAACTTGATTTTGTTAAGTTAGCCGTGATGGTCTATAACATCCTCTGGATGTTATGGACTATGAAGTGCCTACATATCGAATTTTCACAAAATACTTCCTCATTATCGATATTTTTTTATTTTCTTGTCTATTAATAAAAATTTCGGGTGAAAGAGTGCACAGAGTAGGTGTGCTTATTTTTCTAATATATAACACGTTTCTTTATTTATTAATCGGTAGCTGTCAAGGATGCATGGCTACTGTACTCCAGAATTATTAATCTTGAAATTGTAATAGTAGAAATCTAAATTTTTTTAAAGTAATTATTGTAATTTGAAAGAGGCAAAACTTATAAGAATATGATAGAAATTAATAAAGTTTATATTTTAATATGGATAGATGAATAGTACCCGTTTTTCAAGTACAAAATTATTGGCATGATGATCAATATTTTATGGTTGCTTTAAAATATTTGAAGTGTTTATATTTCAATCAGGATCAATTTATTCAGTTAGGTAAAAATAAAAATCGAATGAAACGATCATAAATAACACTAAGAAGGGAACCGTACTGAATGTTAAAATGAAAAAAAAAATATATTGGTTTCATAGGAAAAACATGGTTTTGGATTATGGGTGTCAACATATATAGAGTTGGGCTATAGTGAGTTGCGAAGTAAGATGTCATTTTTACTTCACGCTCATATTTTCATTTTGAAAATCTAAACAACCAATCCGAACCGCTCAACATGTTCTCTATATTCAAATGTGCTTGGAGACTAAATTTTACATTTTTTAGAATTTTTTTACTATTATTAAGCCACTTTAAAAATCGTTGATCCGGTGGTCCAGAAATTTTTACTATTTTTTACCGTTCACAGTGGATCAGCGATTTCAAAGTGGCTTAATAAATAGTAAAAAAATTCTAAAAAATATAAAATTTAGTCTCCAAGCACATTTCAATATAGAGAACATGTTGAGAGGTTCGGATCGG
This sequence comes from Carex parvula, assembly GCA_025461045.1. Lineage (NCBI taxonomy): Eukaryota > Viridiplantae > Streptophyta > Magnoliopsida > Poales > Cyperaceae > Carex > Carex parvula. The sequence goes on along the minus strand of JAJGRW010001298.1, from coordinate 199,838 downwards.
TTGTTTGATTTTCAAAATAAAATATGGCGTGAAGTGTTTTACTTCACAACTCACCATAGTCTATCTATATATATATATATATATATATATAGAATTGAGCTATGCTACTCCATGGAGTAAAACGCGTTGGTGCTCCACGCCGCTATATTTTTATTTTGAAAATCCAAACAACCGATCCGAACCGTTCAACATGTTCTAAATGTTGAAATGTGCTTGGAGACCAAATTTTACATTTTTTGGAATTTTTTTACTATTTATTAAGCCACTTTTTCAATCGCTGATCCGGTGGTCCAGAAAATTTTACTGTTTTTTACTGTTCACCATTGGATCAGTGATTTTCAAAGTGGCTTAATAAATAGTAAAAAAATTCCAAAAAATGTAAAATTTGGTCTCCAAGCACATTTCAACATTTAGAACATGTTGAACGGTTCGGATCGGTTGTTTGGATTTTCAAAATGCAAACAGTAGCCCGAAGTAAAGAGGGGGTTTTACTTTGCAAAGCACCGTAGCCTTACTCTATATATATATATATATATATATATATATATATATATATAGTAGAACTAGGGTGTTCTTAAGTTCACAAAGTTCCTTGGTGAACTCAAGTCTAAAACCCATCGGATCGGCTTCAAACGACGAATCTGAACAACTGAAACCCGTCTACCTTACGAGTGATGTGTCTACATGCAAAAATTTAAAATTTTGAAATTAATTTTGCATAGAATCAAGTGGTCAGAAATTGTCAAAATATGAATGCATTAAAATTAATTTATTAACTTTCTAATTTTGACCGCTTGACTTTATACTAAATTAATTCGAAAGTATAAAATTTTTACATGTATACGCATCACTCGTAAAGTAGGTGGGTTTTAACGGTTCAGATTCATCGTTTGAAGCTGATTTGATGGGTTTTAGACTTGAGTTCACCTAGTTCTACTATATATATATATATATATATATATATATATATATATAGAGCAGAACTAGGGTGAGCTGTGCTCACCAACGGGTTTGGTGAGCACACCTCCAAAAAACGGGTTTTCAAAGTTCAAATAGTCGATTCGAACCTTCCAACGTGTTCTTCATATTAATATGTGCTTGGAGACCAAATTTTACATTTTTTGGAAATTTTTTACTATTTTTCCGAGCCCTTGAAAAATCAGTGTTTTTTGAATTTTTTTTTTATTTAATTAAAAGCTGTGATTTTCAAGGGCTCGGAAAAAATAGTAAAAAATTTCCAAAAAATGTAAAATTTGGTCTCCAAGCACATATTAATATGAAGAACACGTTGGAAGGTTCGAATCGACTATTTGAACTTTGAAAACCCGTATTTTGGAGGTGTGCTCACCAAACCCGTTGGTGAGCACAGCTCACCCTAGTTCTACTCATATATATATATATGGGCTACGGTGCTTCATGAAGTAAATGCTCTTTTTTACTTCACGCCATATTTTCATTTTGAAAATTCAAACAACCGATCCGAACCATTCAACATGTTCTAAATATTAAAATGTGCTTGGAGACTAAATTTTACATTTTTTGAAACTTTTTACTATTTATTAAGCCACATTGAAAATCGCTGATCCGGTGGTCCAGAAATTTTTACTGTTCATAGTGGATCACCGATTTTCAAAGTGGCTTAATAAATAGTAAAAAAATTCCAAAAAAATATAAAATTTAGTCTCCAAGCACATTTCAATATTTAGAACATGTTGAACGGTTCGGATCGGTTGTTTGAATTTTCAAAATGAAAATATGGCGTGAAGTAAAAAAGACCATTTACTTCGCGAAGCACCGTAGCCCACATATATATATATATATATATATATATATATATATAGGAAATTGCTAATATGTTGCGCGTAGAATAGAGAGCCTTCGTGCTACGGCTCAATATTTGAGTTTTCAAAATCGTAATGATCGATCCGAACCATTCAACATGATCGCCATATGAATATGTACTTGCAAACCAAATTTTATATTTTTTAGAATTCTTTTACTATTTTTTTGGATAGGTAGAAAAACACTTGATCTGATCGACCGTTAGGATTTTGAAAACTGAAATATTGAGCCGTAGCACGGAGGCCCTCTATGCTACGCGTAGCACTGCAGCCAACTCCTATATATATATATATATATATATATATATATTTATAGAGATAGGCTATGGTGAGTTGTGAAGTAAAAATTCGTTTTACTTCACGTCATATTTTCATTTTGAAAATCCAAACAATCGATCCGAACCGTTCAACTTTTTCTAAATATTGAAATGTGCTTGGAAACTAAATTTTACATTTTTTGGAATTTTTTTACTATTTATTAAGCCACTTTCAAATCGCTGATCCACTGTGAACAGTAAAAAACAGTAAAATTTTCTGGACCACCGGATCAGCGATTTTCAAAGTGGCTTAATAAATAGTAAACAAATTCAAAAAAATATAAAATTTAGTCTCCAAGTACATTTCAATATTTAGAACATGTTGAGCGGTTCGGATCGGTTGTTTAGATTTTCAAAATGAAAATATGAGCGTGAAGTAAAAATGACCTCTTACTTCACAACTCACCATAGCCCAGCTCTATATATATATATATATATATATTATATATACATATATACACACACACACAAATTAAGTAATTGAATTTGTTTAGTTTTTAGAAAGATTTGATGTTCTGTCTTTAAAAAATTACAAAAATACAGGAGTTAAATAGAAGTATTTATAATATTTTTGTCTAAATTATGAGAGTGGCTAATATCAAAACGGTTTGCACCAAGGCCCTCGTTATATTCTAAAAACATGATTTTGGATTATGAGTGTTAACATATACAAAAAGTTATTGAAGTTGTTATCTTTTTAGAAAGATTTGTTGTTCAGTCTTTAAAAAAAAAATACAAGAATACATGAGCTAAATAAAATTATTTATAATACTTTTGTCTATGATTTTACACGCTCATATAGAGCTCTTTTTTTTTTTTTTTAAAAGTCTTTAGTCCCTTTTATTAAATTAATCCAAGTGACAAGCAACATGGAGGAGTAGGTATGTTTCTTTGTCTAAGGTATAATTTATTACAAGTTGGTTTGTTTTTTTATCGGTGGCTTTCTAGGATAATTCCGGTACTCTACAATTATTATCTTGTAATTTTAATTGTACGAATTCAAATCTTTTTATGTAATTGTAATTTGAAAAAGCAAAACTTATAAATTATTTCGATAGAGGCTTATTAATTTAACCAATATTTGTAAATTAAATAAATTAGAAGGTAGATAGATACATAGTATATTTTTTTTTGCAAGTACAAACTCATCGGCATGATGATCTATATTCTATATTTGCTTTCAAAAATCAGAAGAGTTATTGGGATCAATTTATTTGGTAGGGGAAAAATAAAAACCGGATGATATGATCATATATATATATGAATAACACTAAAAAGGGGAGCGAAATGAATGTTAAAATCGAAAAGAAAAAACAATCTTAATCATTGAAAACACGTAGTTGGTTTCATAGCAAAAGGTTGTTGAATTTTTTTACAAAGATTCCGTGTTCAGTCTTTATAAAAATTACAAAAAATACATGAGTCCAATAAAAAGTATTTACAATATTTTCATCAAAAATATTACACGCTAATATAGAGTTTTTTTTTTTATAAAAAATATTCAATTGATTTTTATTTCCTCTTATTGGATTCATCCAATGGACAACTCTATTTTGTTTTTTTTGTTGTCCATATCCAAAATATTTGAATCCCCTTCGGTAGGTGTATGAGAGTGCCCTCAGTAGTTATTTGCTGTCAAGCAACATGGAGGTAGGGGTGTTCATCGGTTCGGTTCGGTTTCAGAACTAGGCAAACTAAAGTTATAATTCGGTTTCAAAAATAAAACCGAACCGAACCGATTTAGCATTGCAACCGAACCGAACCGAATCAAAGTTTTATTTTGGATTTTTCGGTTCAAACCGAAATATATTAATTTTTTTATTTAAAACAATTGATTTATAATAAACCGAAGTATATTAAGAAATAAACCGAGGTATTAAGAAATAAATCGGGATATTAAGAAATAAACCGTAGTATTTAAAGCAATTGATTAAGAAATAAACCGAGGTATTAAGAAATAAACCGGGGCGGTCCGGACCAAATTCATAATATATAAAATTTCGGTCGGTTCGGTTATTTCGGTTTTCAAAATTTTCAAACCGAACCGAACCGAAATTATAATTCGGTTTTAAAAAACAAAACCGAACCGAACCATTAAACCGAAAAAACCGAACCGTTAGGTCCAAACTAATTCGGTTCGGTTCAAAACCGACTATACCGGACCCAATGAACACCCCTACATGGAGGGGTAGGTATGTTTCTTTTTCTAAGATATAATTAATTAATTACAAGCAGGTTTATTTTTTTTATCCGCGGCTTAATTACTAGGATGGTTCCTCTAATCTATAACTATTTCTCTTGAAATTTCAATCGTACAAATCCAAATCTTTTTACGTGATTGTAATTTGAAAGGAAAAACTTAATTATCAAATAATAGTTGTTAGAAATGAGGCTTATTAGTTAAAAAAATGTTATAAATTAAAGGAACTGAATAATAAATATAATATATTCGAAACACATGTGCATTATTAATTAAGTTTTCAATAATTTCAAGCAGTTCTTTGAGCCATTCTAACTGAAAGGAAAGGAAAAGATATGCACTCAAATTTGATTCTATTGAAGCTGGCTACAAGGGAATAGGACAAAAAGTACGTACCCCAATGCATTTTTTTAATATACACTGTGCTTCTACGAAAGCACAATTTGTATAGGGTACCCCGTGAGTCAAAGTTTCCATTTGTTTGACCTGAAAATGATATTAATTTACTATGTATCGGGTCACTGACTCTGTACTTTATTAATAAATAATGCCAATTAATTATTTGCTACCTACAACGATTACACAGAGAGATACTGATCGCCAATATTGTTGATTACACAATGCTTCTAGCTAGGAAAGCACAATTTGTGTATCGGGTCACCGACAGTGTAATTAAGTTTTTCTGAAGGTATTTAGACTTATTAATCAATTGCTACCTATGATGTTTAGTGTGTGCATGCCACACAGAATCTGATCGCCATAATGTTGTGTACACACAACTTTATTGCTTTTTCATCTCCTTTGCATCTCCCAGAAGAGAACGGAGTAGGTCCGATGCCCATCGGACCTACTTTTAGGTTCAACGAGCATGATGACCGTCCGATCCAATTCTAGATTTGTGCGCTCGAAAATTGAAACAGACACGCACGACGTTTAAAGTGTTTCGCACGAATCTTAAAAGCAAATCAACGGTGATTAAACCATCGAACCAAAGTGGTCCGATGCCCATCGGACCTACTCTCAAGTGCTCCCAGAAAGCTACCATTGTCTCTCCTTGTCTGTCTTTCACTCTGTTTCTCCAAACTCAAATCTCTCCAAACTCAATTCATCTTTCTTCCAACAATCTACTACACAACAACCCTGCTAGTTAAAATTTGTCTGTTTGTTTCTCTTGGTAATCGACTTTCATTATTAGCCGATCAATTTCTTACAAAAAAGCAAAAAAAAAAAAAAAAAAAAAAAAACAATCTCGTCCTTAAATCTCTCTCCCTCTCTCATCTTTGGCTACTTTGTTTCTCATTTCCCAATCTCTCGAACAAAAATTCTGTCTTTCTCTTGGTAATCAACTTTCATTATTATCCGATCAAATTTCTCTTGGCATATCCATTTCTCCTCCTACTCAAGACACCCCTTGCTAAATTTTTATTCTTAGAAAAAGGAAAAGGAAAAAAAAAAACCGAAAAAAACCCTGCTACTTAGAAAAAAAAAAAACGAAAAAAAACCCTGCTACTGTCTTCACTCTGTTTCTCAGATCTCAATCTCTCTTGTTAATTAACCGATATTTTTCCTCTTGAAATCTCAATCTCTCTTCATCTTTCATTCAACAATCTACTACAAATTGTTAGTGTATTTTTTTTCTGGTTCTGTACACAACAACCCTGCTACTTAGAAAAAAAAAAAAAACCAAAAAAAAAAAAAAAAGAAAAAAAAAAAAAAACAGAGAGATAGCAAGTCAGAAGAAGCAAATCTCAATGGAGTTAGCTCTTTCAACCGTTGGTGAATGGTTCGGGTCTGCAATCATTAGCAACCTAGTCGACACGGCTTCTTCCTACTTGGGCGAGCGTATGCTGCCTGCTGATACTGAATCCCAGCTAAGTAGGGTGAAAGCAGCTCTTCCCAAGATTGCAGCTGTCATGGGTGTTGGCGAGGCACTAAAATTGAAGCACCCGAATTCGGGGGTGAATGCTTGGCTAAAGAAATTCAAAGAAGCTTTCTTAGCAGCTGAAGATGTGCTTGATGAACTCAAGTATCGGGAGCTGGAAGACATGGTGAAAAGTCGAGATCAGGTGAGTGGATTTTTCTCTTCAATAATTGGTTCGCTCAAGAGAAAATTTACTGGTTCTAACATTAGTGAAGATACACTAAAGAGGTTAAGGGAGGCTGTAGAAATGTTAGATCTAGCAGCCGCAGATGTTGGCCATTTCTTCCAATTAGCTATTGCATTAGATGGTCATGGCCATGCAAAACCAAATAATGAGCCAGTTTACACTTCTAATCGAGAAACTACTTCCCTTTCAACCGGAATCAAAGTTTTTGGCCGTGAAATTGAGAAGGCCATGATAATTGAATGGTTAAAGAAACCAGCATCTCAGGGAAATATCTCTGCCTTTTGTATTGTGGGGGCGGGTGGATTAGGGAAGACCACTCTTGCACAGTTAATCTTTGAGAAAATTAGCAGAGAGAACCATTTTGACAAAACAATTTGGGTTTGTATTTCAACAAGCTTTAGTGTAAAAGATATAACAAGAAAATCCTCGAAGACCTTGGTGAGAAAACCCATAATGGTGAGTCATTAAATGGCCTATTGAAAAGCTTGAAGGAGAGGATCCTTTCAAAGAAAGTTTTTCTCATTCTAGATGATGCTTGGAATGACAATAACATGGGTGATTGGGAAAAATTGGTTGCACCCTTAAATTTGTACAACAAGGAAGTAAAATTTTATTCACCACTAGAATGGAATCAGTGGCTGACATGTTTGCTCATGTGCTAAATGGTGAACGAGAAAATCTAGTGTTAAAGGGCTTGGAACAGCAAGAGTTGTTAGAGCTGTTGAATAAGTATGCATTTTACCGTTATAACCCTGACAATCATAGAGATTTGCAAAAAATCGGAAATGATATTGTAAAGAAACTCCGAGGTAGCCCCCTTGCAGCAAAGGTGATTGGAAGCTTGCTGAATTCAAACGTTAGTTTCCAATACTGGAAAAGAATTTTGAACCGTGATTCACTGATCAACTTAGAAGAAGCTAAGGATATTGCAGATGTGCTGAAATTGAGCTATTACCATCTACCAGCACATTTGCAAGAATGCTTTAGATTTTGCTGCATATTTCCTCAAGATTATCAGTTCAACAAAGTTGAGTTGATCAAAATGTGGATGGCCAACGGATTCACACACCAAGAGTTACATGGAGAAGAAAGACCTGAAGATATTGGAGAAGAATACTTCAACTACCTTTATAGGAAATCTTTTTTTGAACCACATTCATGGGACAGAAACGTTTATGTTATGCATGATTTGATGCATGATCTGGCTCAGAATGTATCGAAAGGAGAATGTTGCAGAGTAGAACCAAATGGTGAATCTGATAATATACCTGTAACTGCACAACATGTCGCTGTTCCCGAAAGTAAAATTGAAAGGATATTCAATCTTACAAATTTACGCACCTTGGTAATAACCTTTATTGGAGATCGATTTGTTCCCCCAAATGGTTCACTTAAGAAAACTCTGCGTTTATTGGTCATACAAGGAAGAGGTAGATGTGAACTGCCGGAGGAGATTGGTAGTTTGTTGCATCTTCGCTTTCTAAAGGTCATCCTTTCTTATAGGTATCAACAATCCTTTAGATATTTGCTTCATAATTCACTTTATAAGCTTTACCATCTTCAAGTGCTAGAAATGATCAATTCGAATGAAGCAGATTATGAGGGTATTGAAACAACTGGAATTACCAATCTTGTTAGTTTACGCTATATGGACCTTCCCAGCGAGGTAATGCAAAAAATTCACGGAGTGCACAAGTTGACCTCTCTACAAGAGTTAGATTTTGTTGTTGGATGGGAGAGTGGTCAGCATATAGATGAACTAGAGATGCTAAACAATCTCCGATACCTTTCTATAGAGAAAATTGAGAATGTAGGGGATCCACTTGAAGCTATAAATGCAAACCTATCCAAAAAGGAAAGTCTTATATCACTATCCCTGAAATGGACTCCAGGGAGCAATTATCATGACCCTGAGCAAGTCATTGATAACCTCCGACCCAATCCAAATCTCAAGAAATTGACCATTCGGTATTATACAGGCCACAGGTCTCCAATTTGGACAAGTGATTGTGCTTTGGAAAGGCTACGTTGCTTCGACATGCCAAAATGGGAATCCTGGGTAGGACCACATATTGGTTATGGCTTTCCAAATCTAAAAGAACTTACAATCATAGACTGCCCAGACCTGGCCAATATACCGACCATTCCTTTTTCTCTTTCTGAATTTGAAGTACGTAGAGTGGGGCTTAATTCCCTTCCACATATGCACCACAGTTCTAGCATTACAGATGAAGCACCATCATGTATGAAATCATCACTTAGAAGTGTACGGATTATCGGATGTCCCAAATTAATATCATTGAATGGATTTCTGCAGCAAAAAAACCTAGATTTACAATCTGTTGAGGAACTAACCATCATAAACTGTACGAATTTGGTTCAGTTACCAACTGGTGCATTTGGGAACTTTGTGTCACTAAAACACTCAGTTATAAAGGGAAGCCCAAAGCTGGTAACAGTTGATAACCAGAGCATCATGCTACCTGCGAAACTAGAATATCTTGAAATGGGAAACTGTGGTGAACTTGATGTGCCATTGTTAGAGTCAGCATCACACCTCTCTACACTTGCTACTCTTCATATTCGAAACAGTGAAAATATTACTTGTATCCCTTCCTCTGAAAATGCATTTACATCGCTCAGACACCTGTCCATCAGTGGATGTGACAAGCTCATTGAAATTTCATTCATGCCACAAGCACATACTGTCAACCAAGGAAACAACTTGGTCTCTTTAAAGATCAGTATATTGGAAATTGATCACCTCTGTCTCCTTCTTATTGAGCCACTTAGATGCCTAAAATTTGTTAGTTCTCTGTATGTTGGCAAGTGTTCAGGGATGGAGGCCCTGCCAGAGCAATGGTTGTTACAAAACAGTAGTACCCTCAAGGAGTTGACCATCTGGGATGCAAGCTCGCTGCGGTCATTGCCTGGTACAATGGTGATGCTCACTGCCCTTAAAATACTTCACATTGAGAAAGCTACTTTGCTGGAAGAAATCCCAGAGTTGCCTACTTCGCTGATTCATAAGAACATTTAAAGGTACTAAGCTCTCTGACTCTATTTCAACCCTCCTCGTAAGTGTTATTATGATTATATTTCCTGCCTAGTTTTTGTTTGTTCCATGCTCTATGTTATTTCAAGTTTTGAATCCTCTCAATGGCTCTTGCAATTGATTAAGTTCTCATTTGCAACCGTTGGTCTTTGTGTAACTTCTTGTAGATGACTCACGCAAACGCAAACAACGTTCACATCCAATCCAGAAGAAAATGAAGAAAGAAGGCAACATAGATTCTTGGCAACAAAAATTCTTGGTTTATACGGCTGGACAAAAATATTCTGCATTTCCTTTATTTGTCATAATTGATTAGTGTGTAATTTACTTCCAAGTTTAGGTTGAATTATGATTTGTTCTAAGATAATAGAGGTGAGCTGTAAGCCCTATGATAGATATAAAATACTCTCTATATAGAGAGGGTAGTATGTAAGAAAAACAATTCTGTGATATAAAAAATAAGGGAGGGAAGGGAGATTCATGGGAGTTTTGTGTTCTTGATTTGTTCTATTAAATTTGACACAAACATGGACCCCACCAACAAGTACGTGCCACATTGCTGTTGTGTAGGTGTGATCAATGTCCAAAGAAGTAGATGATGAAATTATGCAAGCTCCACTTCATTAAGCACATGGAAAAAATGTAATTACATTAATACCATGTACGAGATACAAATAACTGCGCGCCACTGTGGTTTATTCACGAAGGTATATATCTCTCCTTGTTCCCAATTTATTAATTTCTGCTACATTTATTTTTAAATTGAAATTTCAGAGATAATAACACATTTTCAAATTAACTCCGCCTATATCTAAATGATGTAACCAGTCCCAAACCAAGACAAGAGGAGTGTTATTAATTTTTTTTTTAAATGTTTTGACTTGAATAAAAACAATTGGATGCTCAAATGTGAAACCAAAAGGTTATCTAGTTGCAAATGGAAAATTTGAAGTTAAATACAGTCGCAATTAATATTTAAGTTGCAAATGGAAAATTTGAAGTTTCTTCTGGGTACAAGTAAATAACGCAATATCTAGTTGCTCTTTTATTCAATTTAGATAGCATTTGAAGAGTTTTTGCAAATAAAAAATAGTACTTCCAATTTCAAAGGGCCAATGAGAAAATATTTGAAAGTGGAGGGCCTCACGTTAAATTCAACCACCACTCTAACTGGCATAAGTTTGTGCACTTGGTTTGTTCAATTGATGGTTTTCGTTAAATTAAGTGCTTATGATCGGGTCTTTCTTGTTTTTTTTTTGTTCAGTAGTCAGTAGTGGTACATGTGGGTGTACAACCTTGAGTTACCATACCCTGGTTTAATAGAACAACATTAAATTCTAAAGCATTTTGCACCAAAACTACAGTAACTCTCTAATTAGTCGTCTTAAGGTTCGTAGATTCTTTTTTTGTTTTGTTTTGTTTTGATAGTCTTTTCCTGTGACAGATTTTTACTGCAATGCACTTTAAGTTTGGCAACTTAAATTAATTAGCAGGTCAGTGATAATTTAACTAACAATGGTTCCACATCTTTTTTTCCAATTTTTTTATTTTCTAATATTTTCATTATGTGCAAATCTTCAAGAACTAGATTAAATCTCCCAAGCTGTTGTATTTCAAAACTACAAATTTTGTCTACAATGATATATATAATGCTCTCTCCATATATTAATTGCTTGCATTAAATCCATAGTATTTTGGACCGGAACAAAATTTGCTCAGCCAAAAACCCTCTACTGGTAGATATAGGTGAGCTATCAGTTTTTTGTGATTACCCCTCCAATCTTTGAGGCTGTTAACTAAATGTATTTAATTCGAATTTAACTTAATTTTTTGGTGTAATTGTATAAGTTTACTGGGCATTTGTTCAATTTTTTATTGAGTAGACCAATTTATGTTTAGCAAAATTATCTGGCACTTGATTAAGGATATCTAAGATGGTTAAATCATATTACATGAATTGATGTGCTCTATCATTTTTCAGTTGCTCAGAACAAATTTATTTAGTGACATGACAATTTATTCAGGTTTCAGTGTTGAATATGGTGATGCCAAAAGAAATGGGCTTCAGACCATTAGCTTTTTCACAGAAATAACATTTTTGAATAGAAAAGGAAATTGAAGAGAGAAAAGGATAGAAGCCATGTCTCTCTGTTAGAAGAAAGAAGCCTCTTTTGCAAGCTTTTTAAGGGTTTGCTCTCTTGTTTTAATTCCACCAAAATACACCGGGCAATCTCAAATTAGTGTATGATATTGTAAGATAGTGTGAGAGAGTGTGATTGGCTATATTATCTTGTTGTATTGTAAAGACTCCATGATATAGTGATTTTGTGCCGTGCTCCTGTGGTTTTCACCCGCAAGGGTTTCCACGTAAAATCTTGTGTCTCTCTTTGTGTTTGATTGCTTGATTTTTTTTGTCTCTCTTTATTTTTGTGCTTGATTTCTTGTTGTGGTTGGCTTCTTTGCGTGTGTTCTATTTTTCTCCAATTGGTCAGATATTGGCGTATGTCCACAAGGTGTTCGACAAAATTATTTCTTGAACACTTCTGCAATTGTCTCCAACATTCAGACCTTCCAATTTTTAGTCATTTTGAAGTTGTACCAGTCATTGCATTTTGAATTTTTAGTAATTTTATAAACACATCTTCAGTGATTCTTAATTAAATTTATTCTGACAATACCCCAGATTTTAGCATACAGTCAACCGTACAATTTTTTTAATTTCACTCAGTTCCAAGTTCGTATTTCAATTGGACTGATATCTGTTTCATTCATGAATTAATATATTAATTAAGATATGATCAAGTAAAAGGAAAACGATTCAGTGCCAGATTCCTAGGAAGAACATGAGGTTAATTAGATCAAGTTGTTGCATGTGCTGATTCCTTTTTCAATCATGTGGTTTTTTATTGTTATTATTCAGGTGGCAGTATTCTTAAGTCAACTCAAACAAATTACGACAAATTCAAATATGGAGGCCAAATTACAACCTTTCACAATGAACCTCTAGTGATTAATATCCACCAAACATAGTGTGTTTGCTATGTCCTCAATTTCAGTTTGGTTGCAATTTGAGAATTGTGCGCTTGAAAATTGAAACAGATACGCACGACGTTTAAAGCGTTTCGCACAAATCTTAAAATCAAATCAACGGTGATTAAACCATCGAACCAAAGTAGGTCCGATGCCCATCGGACCTGCTCTCAAGTGCTACCATTGTCTCTCCTTCTCTGCTCTCAAGTGCTACCATTGTTTCTCCAAACTCAAATCTTTCGCTCATACAATCTGTATTTTTCTCTTTGAATTTCAATTTCTCAATTCATCTTTCTTCCAACAATCTACTACACAACAACCCTGCTAGTTAAAATTTGTCTGTTTGTTTCTCTTGGTAATCGACTTTCATTATTAGCCGATCAATTTCTTACAAAAAAGCAAAAAAAAAAAAAAAAAAAAAAGCAATCTCGTCCTTACAATCTCTCTCCCTCTCTCATCTTAGGCTACTTTGTTTCTCATTTCCCAATCTCTCGCTCAAATAATCTGTCTTTCTCTTTCTCTTGGTAATCAACTTTCATTATTATCCGATCAAATTTCTCTTGGCATATCCATTTCTCATCCTACTCAAGACACCCCTTGCTAAATTTTTATTCTTAGAAAAAGGAAAAGGAAAAAAAAAACCAAAAAAAAAAAAAACAGAGAGATAGCAAGTTAGAAGAGGAAAATCTCCATGGAGGTAGCTCTTTCAACCGTTGCTCAATGGGCAGGATCTGCTATCATTAGCAAACTAGTCGAAACGGCCTATTCGTACATGGGAAAGCGTAAGCTACCTGCCGATACTGAATCCCAGCTAAGTAGGCTGAAAGCAGCTCTTCCCAAGATCCAAGCTGTCATGGGTGTTGCCGAGGTGCTAAAATTCAAGCACCCGAATTCAGGGGTGAATGAATGGCTGGAGCAATTCAAAGAAGCTTTCTTAGCAGCTGAAGACGTGCTTGATGAACTCAAGTACCGGGAGCTGGAAGACAAGGTGAAAACCCGAGATCAGGTGAGTGGATCTTCCTCTTCAACTGTTCTACCACTAGTGAAGAAAAAAATATGCTCGCTCAAGAACAAATTTAGTGGTTCTTCCAAAAGTGAAGATATATTGAAGAGATTGAGTGAAACTGTGAAAAAGTTAGATCTGGCTGCCGCAAATGTTGGAGATTTCTCCCAATTTGCAATGGCACTACATGTTTATGGCCTTACAAAACCAAATAATCAGCCTGTTGACACTTCTAGTCAAGAAACTACATTATTTTTAACCGAAAGCAAAGTGTTCGGCCGTGAGAATGAGACAGCCATCATAAATGAATGGTTAAAGAAACCAGCATCTCAGGGAAATATCTCTGCCTTTTGTATTGTGGGGGCGGGTGGATTAGGGAAGACCACTCTTGCACAGTTAATCTTTGAGGAAATTAACAGAGAGAACCATTTTGACAAAACAATTTGGGTTTGTATTTCAACAAGCTTTAGTGTAAAAGATATAACAAGAAAAATCCTGGAAGACCTTGGTGAGAAAACCCATAATGGTGAGTCATTAAATGGCCTATTGAAAAGCTTGAAGGAGAGGATCCTTTCAAAGAAAGTTTTTCTCATTCTAGATGATGCTTGGAATGACAATAACAGGGGTGATTGGGAAAAATTGGTTGCACCCTTAAAATTTGTACAACAAGGAAGTAAAATTTTACTCACCACTAGAATGGAATCAGTGGCTGACATGTTTGCTCATGTGCTAAATGGTGAACGAGAAAATCTAGTGTTAAAAGGCTTGGAACAGCAAGAGTTGTTAGAGCTGTTGAATAAGTATGCATTTTACCGTTATAACCCTGACAATCATAGAGATTTGCAAAAGATCGGAAACGATATTGTAAAGAAACTCCGAGGTAGCCCCCTTGCAGCAAAGGTGATTGGAGGTTTGCTGAATGCATCCATGGATATCCATTACTGGAAAAGAATTTTGAACCATGATTCGCTGATCAACTCAGAGAAAGCTACGGATGTGGCAAATGTGCTGAAATTGAGCTATTACCATCTACCATCACATTTGCAAGAATGCTTTAGATTTTGCTGCATATTTCCTCAAGATTATCAGTTCGACAAAGATGAATTGATCAAAATGTGGATGGCCTCTGGATTTATTCACCAGGAGTTTCATGGAAAAGAAAGACCTGAAGATATCGCAGAAGACTGTTTGAATCAACTTTTTAGAAAATCTTTCTTTGAAAAATCTTTCGAGTTTGGGTCTGAGAGGTATGTTATGCATGATTTGATGCATGATCTGGCTAAGAATGTATCGAAAGGAGAATGTTGCAGAGTAGAACCAAATGGTGAATCTGATAATATACCTGTAACTGCACAACATGTCGCTGTTCCAGAAAGTAAAATTGAAAGGATATTCAATCTTAGAAATTTACGCACCTTGGTAATAACCATTATTGGATATCTATTTGTTCCCCCAAATGGTTCACTTAAGAAAACTCTGCGTTTATTGGTCATACAAGGAAAAGGTATGCATAGTGGATGTAAACTGCCGGAGGAGATTGGTAGTTTGTTGCATCTTCGCTTTCTAAATGTCAACCTTCATAGCTGTCTACATTCATATAGATATTTTCTTCATAATTCACTTTATAAGCTTTACCATCTTCAAGTGCTAGAAATGAGGAGTGGAGATGATTGTGAGGGTATTGAAACAACTGGAATTACCAATCTTGTTAGTTTACGCTATATGGACCTTCCCTACGAGGTAATGCAAAAAATTCACGGAGTGCACAAGTTGACCTCTCTACAAGAGTTACATTTTGTTGTTGGCCGGGAGAGTGGTCAGCATATAGATGAACTAGAGATGCTAAACAATCTCCGATACCTTTCTATAAAGAAAATTGAGAATATAGGGGATCCACTTGAAGCTACAAATGCAAATCTATCCAAAAAGGAAAGTCTTATATCACTATCCCTGAATTGGACTGAAGGGAGCAATTATCATGACCCTGAGCAAGTCATTGATAACCTCCGACCCAATCCAAATCTCAAGGAATTGACCATTGAGTATTATACAGGCCACAGGTCTCCAATTTGGACAAGTGATTGTGCTTTGGAAAGGCTATATTGCTTCGACATGCCAAATTGGGAATCCTGGGCAGGACCACATAGTTGTTATGGCTTTCCAAATCTAAAAGAACTTCAAATACAAGAATGCCCAAACCTGGCCAATATACCGACCATTCCTTTTTCTCTTTTGGAATTTGATGTTATTGGTGTGGGGCTTAATTCCCTTCCAGATATGCACCACAGTTCTAGCATTACAGATGAAGCACCATCATGTATGAAATCATCGCTTAGAAGAGTACAGATTTCCCACTGTCCCAAATTAATATCATTGAATGGATTTCTGCAGCAAAAAAACCTAGATTTACAATCTGTTGAGAGACTAACCATCGAACACTGTGAGAATTTGGTTCAGTTACCAGCGGGTGCATTTGGGAACTTTGTGTCACTAAAATACTTAGTTATAGAGCGAAACCCAAAGTTGGTAACAGTTGATAACCAGAGCATCTTGCTACCTGCGAAACTAGAAGATCTTTCAATGGGAAACTGTGGTGAACTTGATGTGTCATTGTTAGAGTCAGCATCACAGCTGTCAACACTTGCTGAGCTTTATATTAGAAACAGTGCAAATATTACTTGTATCCCTTCCTCTGAAAATGCATTTACATCGCTCAGAAAACTGGTAATCCGTGGATGTGACAAGCTCATTGAAATTTCATCTATGCCACAAGCACATACTGTCAACCAAGGAAACAACTTGGTCTCTTTAAAGATCAGTTCTCTAGATATTGATCACCTCTGTCTCCTTCTTATTGAGCCACTTAGATGCCTAAGATTTGTTAGTTCTCTGGGAGTTGACAAGTGTTCAGGGATGGAGGCCCTGCCAGAGCAATGGTTGCTACAAAACAGTAGTACCCTCAAGGCATTGGACATCGAGGATGCAAGCTCGCTGCGGTCATTGCCTGGTACAATGGTGATGCTCACTGCCCTCGAGAAACTTCGTATTTGCAAAGCTACTTTGCTGGAAGAAATCCCAGAGTTGCCTACTTTGCTGACTTTTAAGAACATTAGAAGGGACTAAGCTCTCTGACTCTATTTCAACCCTCCTCGTAAGTGTTATTATGATTATATTTCCTGCCTAGTTTTTGTTTGTTCCATGCTCTATGTTATTTCAAGTTTTGAATCCTCTCAATGGCTCTTGCAATTGATTAAGTTCTCATTTGCAACCGTTGGTCTTTGTGTAACTTCTTGTAGATGACTCATGCAAACACAAACTGTTGAAGTTACAAGCTAATACGTACAACAACATTCACATCCGATCCAGAAGAAAATGAAGAAAGAAGGCAACATAGATTCTTGGCAACATATATTCTTGGTTTATACGGCTGGACAAAAATATTCTACATTTCCTTTATTTGTCATAATTGATTGGTGTGTAATTTACTTCCAAGTTTAGATTGAATTATGATTTGTTTCTACGATAATAGAGGTGAGCTGTAAGCCCTATGATAGATATAAAATACTCTCTATACAGAGAGGGTAGTATGTAAGAAAAACAATTCTGTGATATAAAAAATAAGGGAGGGAAGGGAGATTCATGGGAGTTTTGTGTTCTTGATTTGTTCTATTAAATTTGACACAAACATTGACCCCACCAACAAGTACGTGCCACATTGCTGTTGTATAGGTGTGATCAATGTCCAAAGAAGTAGACGATGAAATTATGCAAGCTCCACTTCATTAAGCACATGGAAAAAATGTAATTACATAAATACCTTGTACGAGATACAAATAACTGCCACTGTGGTTTATTCATGAAGGTATATATCTCTCCTTCTTCCCAATTTATTAGTTTCTGTTACATTTTTTTTTTAAATTGAAATTTCAGAGATAATAACACATTTTCAAATTAACTCCGCCTATATCTAAATGATGTAACCGGTCCCAAAGCAAGACAAGAGGAGTGTTATTAATTTTTTGTGAAATGTTTTGACTTCAATAAAAACAATGGGATGCTCTCTCCTCTCTCCATATATTAATACAATTAAAATTGTGATTACTCCTCCAATCTCTGTTAACTAAATGTATTTAATTCGAATTTAGCTTAATTTTTTGGTGTAATTGTATAAGTTTACTGGGCTTTTTTTTCAACTTTTTATTGAGTAGACCAATTTATGTTTCAGCAAAATTATCTGGCACTTGATTAAGGATATCTAAGACGGTTAAATCATATTACATGAATTGATGTGCTCTATCATTTTTCAGTTGCTCAGAACAAATTTATTCAATGACATGACAAATTTATTCAGGTTTTTGTGTTGAATATCGTGATGCCAAAAGAAATGCACTTCAGACCATTAGCTTTTTCACGGAAATAACATTTTTGAATAGAAAAGGAAATTGAAGAGAGAAAAGGATAAAAACCTCTTTTGCAAGCTTTTTAAGGGTTTGCTCTCTTGTTTTAATCCCACCAAAATACACCAGGCAATCTCAAATTAGTGTATGATATTGTAAGATAGTGTGAGAGAGTGTGATTGGCTATATTATCTTGTTGTATTGTAAAGACTCCATGATATAGTGATTTTGTGCCGTGCTCCCGTGGTTTTCTCCCGCAAGGGTTTCCACGAAAAATCTTGTGTCTCTCTTTGTGCTTGATTGCTTGATTTTTTTTGTGTCTCTCTTTATTTTGGTGCTTGATTGCTTGTTGTGGTTGGCTTCTTTGTGTGTGTTCCATTTTTCTCCAATTGGTCAGATATTGGCGTATGTCCACAAGGTGTTCGACGAAATTATTTCTTGAACACTTCTGCAATTGTCTCCAACATTCAGACCTTCCAATTTTTAGTCATTTTGACGTTGTACCGGTCGTTGCATTTTGAATTTTTAGTAATTTATAAAGACATCTTCAGTGATTCTTAATTAAATTTATTTTGACAATACCCCAAATTTTAGTATACAGTCAACCGTACAATTTTTTTAATTTCACTCAGTTCCAAGTTGTATTTCAACTGGACTGATATCTGTTTCATTCATGAATTAATATATTAAGATAGGATCCAGGAAAAGGAAAAAGATTCAGTGCCAGATTCCTAGAAAGAACATGAGGTTAATTATATCAAATTGTTATGTGATGAGTCCTTTTTCAATCATGTGGTTTTTTATTGCTATTATTCAGGTGGCAGTATTTTGAAGTCAACTCAAACAAATTTCGACAAATTCAAATCTGGAGGCCAAATTACGACCTTTCACAATGAACCTCTAGTGATTAATATCCACCAACATAGTGTGTTTGCTATGTCCTCAATTTCAATTTGGTTGCAATTTGAGAATTTTGTAGAACTTTTGCTGAGAAATAACTGAAAACAGGAAAATTTGATAAATAAAATAAATAAAACGCAATAAGTATAACCTTAATACGAACGATATAGCTTATCGAAATTTGTTAATCTAGAGAACCAGCCTTTAATATAGTGGCAAAAAATAATATCCTAGTACTGTGCAAGAGGTTGCATGACGGATGGACAAAGCCTTTGTAGATATCAAATAGTTTGGTAGCTTGACTTCCAACTTTTACTAAAAAAGAAATATTGTTAATCGAAAAAAGTTAGAACAGTGTATAAATTATGTTTGCTCTAAACTTTTATAAAAATTACAAACGTGACCATGCATATAAACCATTGTTTATGAACTATATAATATTAATATCAAATATTTCGTAACTTTATTTCTATTTTACATTCAGATGTTATTATTAGTTTTCTTAGTCTATAATATTTTTCCAGGATCTCGTCACTTTTCTGAACGAATATAATGGACTCGTCAATCCCTAAATTTCAAATCCAACATTTTTCAATTTCAGTAGGCCCAAAATAATTTAATCCAAGTACGTAGCACTTTCCATCTGGCCAATTTTTTTTTTTTTATGGTTAGCGGCAAAGATTGCCGCTAACAAATATATTGATTAAAAAAAGAGTAGTATTTACACAATTTATTTAGAAAATTCACCCTCCATAAAAAGGAAAAAAACAAGGAAAAAGTACACAGTCGGTACTGTAACTAACTTGCAACCAATGCCACCAGCATTGTGCAGTATGCACCCGCATCTGGTGCACCTTCCTCATTTCTATATGAAGCGCGTCCATGAGAAAATATCAAAAGTTGTATCATTTAACAATAGATTCACTGGTCTCCTTTTGTTTGAGAAGAACCTCCTATTCCTTTCCTTCCAAAGAGTCCAAACTCCTGCCGTCCAAACAACCGGCCGGACTGGGACCAGATCATAAGGATTTCAACCCCCCAGACACGCTGATAGGGAATCTGGCCCAAATTTTAGTAACAAGTGACCAAGCTGTGGCTGGATTACTGAGCAACAGGTCCCATTTAATTCCCTTCTATCTCAAGACATCTCTTATTTGCCGCTACGCGTAACAGAAATTCGGATTTCCTTTTCATAGGTTCACCAAAACTTCAAATTTTTTATTTTCAGTTTTCAATTAATTATATAATGAACCAAATTTACTATAACATGTCTTACAAAATCAAGCCTATGAAGTTTTGAGCACTTAATTGCTGCATGTCCAAATTAGTTCAAATCAATACACATTAATTTCTATTATATTTCTTTTTAAATTAAATTAAATTTTAGAGATACTAACATTTCAAACTTTTAATTCTGCCTATATCTAAATGATGTAGCTGGTCTCAAGCCCGGACAAGAGGAGGTGGGTTATTTAAAAAGTTTGAAAAGTGTATATTAAACAATTAACAATTCAATGTGAAACAGTGAAACCAAAAAAATGACAAGAAAGTTATGGTATAAGTTGGAAATAGAAATTTGAAGTTTTATCTGGGTACAACATTTGTTTCAACAATAGGATATTTGATGCTTATATATATGACCAATTGAGACAAAATGATAAAAGATAATATCTGCAATTCAAAAGGGCCATGTGCAAAACTGCGAAAGTGAAGGGGTTCAGGTTTCATTCAAGCACAACTCTAGTTGACATAAGGTTGTGCAATTTGTCTGTTAAAGAACCTGTTTTCACTAGATTAAATGCTTTTGATTTGATCTTTTATGTTTCATTTTTCTTTTCAGTAGTGGTACATGTCAGTGTACCAGGTTGAGTTATTGTACCCTGGTTTACTAATTTAAGGTTGTGGAGGGCATTTCAGGTTCATTGATTTTTTTTTTTTTGGTAATCCTTTCTTATTACAGATTTGTCCTTAATTGGATATCTTGGCCATATAAATGTTTATTTGATTTGCAAGAGAACTACAAAACTGTTCACTTTAAGTTTTGCAACTTAAATTAGCAGTAAATGCAAATATGTTTCCTGTTTTTTTTTAATCTTGAAGAACTAGATTAAATCTTCGACGCTGTTGTAGTCTAGAAATGAATATATTGCATTGTCGACAATGATATTATTCTCCCTCATAAATGCTTTATATTGCTTGCATCAACTCTTTAGCAATTGGGACCCCAACAAAATTTGCTCAAGGTCTCAAGGATGATGGCGGTTAGTCCAGAACCAGAATTTAGCATGGAGGAATGAACTATGACTCTTAAAAGCACAGTACCTGTTCAGGGAGCTTTTCAGGATTCTTACTAGTACAAATGGTGTACCACATGAATCACAAACTCAATTTCAGCTTGATGGACCCTCTAGTGGTATAGGTGAGCTACCAGTTATGTGTGACGAATCCTCCAATCTTTGAGTCTGTTAATGAAATGTATTTAGTTTGAATTTAGCTTTATTATGATACAATTTATTTATTTCTTGAGAGCAATCAATCATTTTTCAGTTCTTGAGAACAATTTATTTAGTGACATGACAATTTATTCAGTGTTCAGATCAATCAGTTTTTAGTCATTCTGAAGTTGTACCAGTCTATGCATTTTGAAGTTTTGAGTTATTTTAGGAGACATCTTTGGTGATTTTTAACTAAATTCATCTAACAATAACACAGGCCCAGATTTTAGCATAGTCAACAATACCAATTTTTTAATTTTCCTCAGTATCAGTCTTTATTTCAACTGAACTGATATATGTTCCGTTAATGAATATATTAAGATAGGATCAATTTATTCGTAAGAAGAACACGAGATACAGTGTGCCTGTATCAAGTCCAAACTGTAAGAAGAACACGAGATTATATCAAGTTGTTGTATATATTCTCATGTGGTTTTTGACTGCTATTATTCAGTTCAGGTGGCAATGACCCAAGTCAGACTGAAGCGTGCATTTCAGTGAGTTAGGCCAGCGAAGCAATTGCTGAGCCAAAATAAGCAGCTCCACAGACGTGGCAACTGATTGGCGAGCGGAGAGTTATTAGGATTCATTTCTTTGTGGTTTTTAGCAAAATCTGAATTGTTTTGATCGTCTATAAGAGGCGAATGTAACTCTGGATTTCATTATGAAAAGAATAATACAAATTGAGAGAATTTTTCTCTTCTTTCTTATCACTGTTCGTTACCTTGTATTCTGAAATTCCACCTTCTTTCTATTCATTTCTTCTCTGAATCGATCTCAATCGATCCTAGGAAGCTCCAAGATTATTTCTTGTAGCACAATCTGATAATTTTGGAACTTCTGATGAATTTTGAGGATTTTGAGAAGAGAAAAATACAGAACGCGCCAGACTGCTACAGAACGCGCCAAATCAGCAGAATACGCTGATCTATCCCAACAGATCTGCTACAGAAGCGCCAGATGCTCTCCAGTTGCTCCCTTGCGTATCTTCTCTTGTTCTGGCGACGCGGGGCCCTTCTCACTCAGTGATCCGATTACCCTCAACGGTAGCGGGTAGGTTAATTATTAAACACATACCCCAGTCGCAAGGCTTCAGATTATACAACCACCATATTAGATATTGTCTTATGAATCATCGACAAAGTACTCCATCAACACAGTAAGAAAGTCCATATTAGATATTGTCTTATATATCATCGACAAAGTACTCCATCAACACACGAACGCCCCTAATAACAACCACCATATTAGATATTGTCTTAGGAAAACAGGGTGGGCTATGGGAGGCAAGCAACGTAGTCAAAGAGTAAAAGAGTAGGGAAGTTGGGTTAGTAATATTGTAAAAGATTCCCTTCACTTTATAGTTTGAGATTAATTCCCAGCTGCTTTGAGAATCGGGCTAGCGCAGGGGCAGTATTATTGGGCTTTGAGATTCGTGCCAATTTAAAAAGAATGGTCAAGATCTAGTAATTGTAAAAGATTCCCTATTACGGTACCGGAGAGTATCTGAATTGCATTAGGCTGTCGGATGCCATTGACTAATATCTGAGAAAGAGCCATGCCTTCAAACAATATATGGAGTTGATCATATAAAATTTTTTATGTTGCCAACGAAAATCAATATTACAGTATTATTGTATTTTATGTTAAACAATATAAAAAATTATTTGTAAACACAAAAATTTAGAAAAAAAAAATGTGTCCATTAATTGACTCCCATATATTTTTAGTGTCTCTGCCTCCTAACAGAAGCAATAAAATTATTCTTCGTCATTCAATTTAGTTATAATTTTTTATTCCTTGTATACTATCTAAATATATCAGACAATCAGCAATGTTTTTTTTTTTCAAAAAATTTGCAACTCTGCATAGTAGTCCTTAATTATTTTATTATTATTTTTTTTTTTTGCGTGCGCAAGTGTGTATATATATTTTTGTTGTTGATCCTTTTGAAGTTCTCTATCTGGGGAACTATATTGGTAGCATGTATGTAAGATTATCTTGTACAATTTGGATTTGAGTAGGCCCAAAACCCAGCATGAAAAAGACCAATTGAATTAGGAATGTGAAACCCAGCGCTCCCCATCTCTCACGCGATTTCTTCCCCAGCCCCAACCCTAAAATCAGCGCCACACGGCAGGCTATCCCAGCCTCTCATTCTCATCTCGTGATTGATTGCGCTGTGGTCGGTCATCGGTGAGCTCTTTTCCAAGTGAGGCAAACTCTGAGAAGAAACAAGGAGACTGGTATCATCCATTATGCAACACTCCTTTGTGTGTTGTTGCTAACTTGCTATGCAATAACGGATCAAACTTCTCCCCTTGTTTCTTCTGCAAGTTCAATTTAATTCATCAAATTAGTTTCAATAAAATGCCACAAGAAGAAGAAGAAGGAGAATAATTTTTTTCAAGGGTAGCTGAAAGACTATACAAGTTACAATCAGGCACCTTCCTTCCTGCCTGTGAGTCCAACTCAATTTTATGGTAACAACAACCAAAAACTAGCTAGTATCCATGGTTCTAAAACTCGGAATCGGAATCGGAATCGGAAGAATCGGATCGGTAACTCGGGTTTTTTAGGCAGAAGCCTTGTTTTGTAGCCAAAAAGTAGGAAAAAATTGATAAAAATAATTGATAAAAACAAAAGAAACACTAGCAGCGCAGTAGCGCACTAATAATTGTCTGAGGGCCTTTCACTAAAATTTGGACTTTTTTGTGATATTAATACATGATGAGGGCCTTTCACTAAAAAAAATATATATATGTAAAGTTGAAATTAATAAAATTAAGAAGGGCCGGATTGTTATTTTGCCACAAATCCAGACCCTTCTCCTCCTTCCTTCCTTCCTGCGCGATTTCCCCTTTCTGGCTTTCTCCTCCGCCTTTAACTCAAATGGCACAGCTTCTACGCCTTTCACTCAAATCAAATGGCAATCCATTGGCACAGCTAACAGCTTCTCCTCCGCCTTTCTTCTCCTCCGATTGAGACTCCTCCTACGAAATTCGAATGGCACAGCACAGTCCAGGTTAGTGAGAATTGAAATTTTTTTCTTTAAATCGGCTCAACTCAGTGTAACTCGGCTTGACTCGGTGTAACTCGGCCGGAAAATTGGAAAATCGGCCGATTCCGTCACTGTTCATCCGATTTTTTTCTGAGAAACTCACATAGACCCGAGAATCTGGTAAAACTCGGCCCGGTCCCGTCTGATTCCGAGTTGAATCGGCTGAGTTGACTCGGAATCGGCCGATTTTTTGAACCATGCTAGTATCTATTCTAGCAGCATCCAAGCTAGTACCACCTGAATCACAAACTCAACTGCAGCTTGATTGACCCTCTACTAATATAGGTTAGCTATCAGTTTTTAGATTGTTAACAAAATGTATTTAGTTCGAATTTAGTTTAGCGTCTGGGTAGTTTGATTTCTGGCCCACTTCATTGGTTTTTTTCAAAAAAAAAAAAAATTTGGTCAAATAGATCAATTTATGTTCTGACACTGATTAAGGATTTCTAAGATGATTAAACCATATAACCATAATTGCTGTGCTCTATCATTTTTTCAGATAAGAACATGTCTTTCGTCTAGTGGTAAAGGCACATGGCTCCCATGTGAGAGGTCATGGTTCGAAACCAATAGTGGGGAAATTTTCTGTAATATATATAGGGATTTGAAAGTGTGTTGGGTGGCTTGACCTCCATTCCACGATTTTAAAAAAAAAAAAAAACAATTTTTTCAGTTCAAACCATTTTATTTAGTGACATGCCAGTTTATTCAGTTGTTCAGACCTATTATTTTTCAGTCATTATGAAGTTGTACCACTCATTGCATTTGAAGTTTTGAGTCATCATCTATGATTCTTACCTAATTCTTCTGACAATACCCTAGGTTTTAGCATGCACTGTTTTGGGTTTCCATTTCCTGATATGGGAGAACAATTGGGACCAGTAGTCAAGGGCACTCATGTTTGTCTCTGGTGGTGCTCAACTGGACATCCCCAGTGTTGGAGGGGTAGCCTAGACAACGCAATAGAGAAACCAAGAAAGAAAGTTTCAATTAGGTATATGTTTTCCAAATCATTTATTTGTTATTTGTCTGTTGGTTTTTCAAATTTGGAGTTGGATAGCTAATTTTAATGGTTTTTGTTTTTAATTGAGAAACTGTTAATGTTTTATAATATTAGATGCTTATATTCCTTCAAAAGATAAACCTTTTATTGAATTAGTTAAAGGAACAATATTATCGGGTTATTTGGTTAGAGGCAAACATATTGTGTTTTAGTGATTCAAACTTAAATTATATATGTTCATTGTATAGCTGCTAAAATTATATTTTAGCTTTCTGTGGTGTAAGAGTAGATGTGACAAAATATGTAACCTTACGCTTATTCTTCGTTTGCATATTAAGATTTTGGAAGCTGATATGAGTACCCGCAGTTGAGTACCCGCATTATACCCGCACATAAACTATCATAACTGTTTTTGGGAACCGCACCTAAACTGTCATAACTGTTTTTGGGGACCTAAACTGTCAAAACTGTAATTTTATTTTACAAGTATTAATAGTAACATTGTGAAGTATTTATACCTATACAAGACAAGTATTTATATCTATACAATGAACTACATATATGATATATGAATTGGGACCACAACCAAAACCAAAAAGTATTTATACCGTACCCGCACCTTTTTATAACTGTCAGACTGCATTGGGGACCACAACCAAAAAGTCACGTGGATCACACCACCAGTGCTACATTCATTGATTAAATTAATTCACATACAAAATGGAAAGTATTTATACCTAAATTATCAAGTATTCATATATAATTCATCAAGTATTCATACCTAAGATATCAAGTATTTAAAAAAAAACTGGACACAATACCTACTCATCTTTTACACGTTTTTCAAGGTGGTTTTTTTTTTCTCCGTTCAATCTAACCAATTTTTGGGACGATTTATGAGGAATTTTGCAAATCTAAAACCACGAACGTTTTCTATTTTTTTTTTCTCTTTCAAATGAGATCCATGATGACATACTTTTACACGTTTTTCAAAGTATCAAATATTCAAATATGGAAAGTATTCATACAAAATGGAAAGTATTCATACCTAATATATCAAATATTCATATATAATTCATCAAGTATTTATACTTACGATATCAAGTATTTACCGAAAAAAACTGGACTCATCTTTTACACGTTTTTCAAGTATTCACATACAAAATGGAAAGTATTTATACCTAAATTATCAAGTATTCATATATAATTCATCAAGTATTCATACCTAAGATATCAAGTATTTAAAAAAAACTGGACACAATACCTACTCATCTTTTACACGTTTTTCAAGATGGTTTTTTTTTTCTCCGTTCAATCTAACCAATTTTTGGGACGATCTATGAGGAATTTTGCAAATCTAAAACCACGAACGTGTTCTATTTTTTTTTCTCTTTCAAATGAGATCCATGATGACATACTTTTACACGTTTTTCAAAGTATCAAATATTCAAATATGAAAAGTATTCATACAAAATGGAAAGTATTCATACCTAAGATATCAAATATTCATATATAATTCATCAAGTATTTATACTTAAGATATCAAGTATTTACCGAAAAAAACTGGACTAATCTTTTACACATTTTTCAAGATGATTTAATGATTGACAAAGTTAGTTGGGAAATGAATCAAGTGCGGGTATAATGCGGGTACTCAACTGCGGGTACCAAAATCTTTATTCTAAGATTTTAATACCAGTTTTAGGTACAGTGATGACAGAGGAAGAGGATTCTGATCCCACAACCGGGTCTGGACCAATTATGGAAGTCGAAGATTTAGCAGAGATCTAATATAAACACTCTGGGAGAAAAAAGCTGAAGTTTTTGTGAATTTTGAAAATTGATGTTTTGAACAATTTAGTAGTTTGTCTTTAATTCCATAGTAGTTAAATGTACTCTTTTGTAACTCTTGTTTCAGTTAGAAATCGGTGAGACATTTTTGGACTTCACTTTTGTTAAAAAAAAGGTATATGTTTTCCATGTGTCTGATTTATTCAAGTTTAATTCGTTTTCCTGTCTTTTTGGATATCACTTTTGTCTGATTAATTGAAATTCCCTTGGGTAACCCTTAATAAGTGTCTAATTAATTCAAGTTTAATTCGTTTTCCATGTGTCTGATTAATTGAAATATATCTGTTCGAATCTCATGCCAAGTTCTGCTAGTGCAATTTTAATGGTGACCTAATTTGATAGTTTCTTTTTTACTCTCATAAGTACCTTCCTTTTTTACTCTTTCCTTATTAAACTTTTCTATTAATTGAGAGAGAAAAAGTAGAAGGGTAAAATAGATATTTATATAGAAAAGTTTCTCTCAATGCTAAATATTGCAATAGTTGAGCTGAAAATAGCACTTTCCAAATTTAATGTATACATGATTCCTTTTTATGAAAATTTCTACAATAAATGTGGTTAAATAAGGAAACCAAATTCTTTCTCATCTATAACTCAGGATTAATAATAGCAATAAACCTTATCAATAGTCCTCTCCTCTCCGATTAGATTAATAATAGCAATAAACCTTATCAATAGTCCTCTCCGTATCTTTCTCTCCTCTCCAAAAAAATGAGAAAGCAATGAACAATCAGAAGGAACTCGCCCAAGAGATTCAATTTCTCCTAGAAAAGAGGCCTATTCAGATTTAGGATTTCAAATCAACGTACTTAATCAATCTATGAACTTACTTTTCTTATATTTTTTCTTGTCTTTGAGTCATTTCTACATGGGCTTTTGAATGCTCAATACCCAATTGATATAA
Source organism: Carex parvula (assembly GCA_025461045.1). Taxonomy (NCBI): domain Eukaryota; kingdom Viridiplantae; phylum Streptophyta; class Magnoliopsida; order Poales; family Cyperaceae; genus Carex; species Carex parvula. The sequence goes on along the minus strand of JAJGRW010001298.1, from coordinate 171,673 downwards.
GCATCTCGATTTTTCTGGTACCCGAAACTTTTGAACAAAACATAATTTGATTGTATTGTTTTTTTTTTTTTTTATAAAGAAAGAATGTAAGATAATTTTTTTTATCCAAACGAGCATAATCTTGTTATCAAGGAAATTTTCCTATTTTTTTATATAAAGCCTCAACAAGAAAAGAAAAAAAATGATATAACCAACAATCAAAATTGTTCTTTTCTGCCCAACGGTTGTTTTTATGGAATTCTTTTAATTTGTAGACTAATTAACTCTTTAAACTAACTTGGTTGAGTTTAGGAGTTGAATTTTTTTAAATTTGGAGACTAATTAACTCTTTAACTCTGTATTTATTTTAAACCTAGCTATTACACCAGATTACTTAAAATCCTATTATATTCATAAGTATGCGGTATTTTTTTTTTATCAATTGATAAAATAGGGTTGGACAAATATTAGGAGTAGAACTAGGGTGTTCTTAAGTTCACCAAGCCTCTTTGTGAACTCAACTCTAAAACCTATTGGATTGACTTCAAATGATGAATCCGAACCGTTGAAACCCGTCTACCTTACGAGTGATGCATCTACATGTGAAATTTTAAATTTTCGAATTAATTTTGTATAGAGTCAAGCGGTCAAAATGAGAAGGTCTAAATTAATTTTAGTGCATTCATTTTTTGAACGTTTTTTGACTACTCGACTCTATACAAAATTAATTCGAAAATTAAAAAATTTTGTATGTGGATGCATCACTCGTAAGGTAGATAGGTTTCAACGGTTCAGATTCGTCATTTAAAGTCAATCCAATGGGTTTTAGAGTTGAGTTCACAAAGAGGCTTGGTGAACTTAGGAACACCCTAGTTCTACTCCAAATATTAGAGCATTTTGCGGTCATTCCCAATTTGTTATGTTATTATTTTTGGTAAGAATTGGTATTTTTCACCCGGTTATACTTGGCTGTACTATTTACATCAAAAGTTTACCAAAAATGAATTGAAAATTATTCCTATTTTAGTGTATAAAGTCATACGTCGAGTCAATTTGTGAAAATAGGTGATTCGATCTGATTTTGTTCCGAAAATTAACTACCATTAGATTTCACAGGTGAGTTCTTGAATAACTTTATTGTTATAGCTTTTAGTCAATTTTTCACATAACTTGTTGTATTAAAAATGAATCAAATTAATCACACAGTATTTCTTAATTTTCTTTTTGTGTACCAGCGACATTATTGTTGTAAATTTTTGGGAGAAACTATAGTTTCTACCAAAGTATGGAATTTTTTTTTACCCCCCTCAAGGTAGCAAATTGTAAAGTGCCTGGGTACTAAAATAGCCTTTTGAATCTCACTTCCAGTTTAATATATCCTCTTCATCCCTATTTAGGTGGAAATTGGTCAAGATCCCCACAATTTCTTGCCATTTCTGTACTAACTCACCATACATGTGCCTATTGAATTGCACACAGCCCCCCTTGATAGCTATTGATTCCTGTAAAAAGATCTCAGGATTAGAAGCATGTGTTATTCTTAGTATGAATTCTTCATATTCTTTGGTGTTACAATAGGATAAGCCCCTTCACGTGCAGCTCAAATTAGGATAATAGTTGACATGATCTTTCTAGAAATTACAAGAGATTGTGCTACAAATTAGGATAACAGTTGAGAAACATAAGGCATTTCTTTCTTTCGTTCAGTAGTTGGCGTCTGTTAACTAGGCTTTTCTGTAGCAAGAAAATTGAGGATTTGACAAATGAATTATGCAAATAGTTTAACTTTCTTATTTGAATTTCTAAACTTCTGTTATTGAGGATTTCAAAGTTAGAGGTACAAAGAAATGGAGGTATTTGAAATCTCATCTTAAAATAATTATATAGCGCAATATTTATGTTTCCATTATGATTTAACATCAATACTATAAAAATTTTATCTTTGACAGGGAAAACTGAAGCTCTAACATGAAGCGACAACTTCCAAGTACATCTTCAGAAGACGAGCCCTCAGAGAAATGTTAGGAGCCGCAATCCCTGTACTCCGTCTATGCCCAGACAGAGTGCCGTTTCCTTGGAGCAACCTCATGTGAACTTTCAGCCGGGGGATCCATCAATGGCCCCAAATCTGCATGCTGACCATCAGAGCCCTACATCAGTTTCTGGTGAGAACATTTCTTGCTCCTCAGATACGCCACAAGGCTTTCAGGCATTGGCCGGATCTACGTCCCCTCATGTGCCACAGAGAAATGCTAGGATGTGCAATCCCTTTGCTCGGTCCCAAGAGAGACAGAGGGTTGTTTCCTTGGAGCAGCCTCATGGCTTTCAGTCAGGGGTTCAGTCTGTAGCCCCAAATCGGCATACCGACCATCAGAGCCCTACATCAGTTCCCGGTGAGAGCATTTCTGACTCCTCAGATGCAGCACACAACCTTCACCCGTTTTGGACACTTCTCCCTCCTGTGGCTCTACGGTGGAACAACACAAGGTTAATTCTTTCAACCGTAGCACCTCCAACTGGCCATTCATTGGTTCAATTTACAGCATCACATCTCAGTGATCAACCTCAGATTCGTTCATCTCAGGGTCAAACTAGCAACCATTCGCAATATCATGTACTTCTTTTTCTCCCAGCAATAACATTATTTTTCTTTAGTAGAAAATGGGATGGCGATGGATGATGTCAGTATATTATAACTAGAACATGCATTGCTATCGGCAGTCTTAGCTTCATTACCCTCTTTGTACCGTTAGGGTTTTACACAAGTATTCCAGACTTTGTTTATGAAGTTTTAGTACTAATACTTAGCGCCGGCAATTGATACTTCCACATGTAGGAGATCTTTAAAGTTATTCTTGCACCAGGGACTAAAGAAAAGTTTATTCAACATTCTCTTATACTCAAATTAGCATAATACTTAAATGTACACAACACTACCTAAACAAGTACTCCAGCTTCCCCTTTTTCCTTGATTGGTTTCATTTTTGAGAAATTTAACCTGTTCTTTGCTAGCAAAAAAAAATTATGTTCCTTGGATAACTGTTTTCTGCATGGTTTCCTTCTGTGAATTTCAGAACCGTCAGATTATACAAGCTGTCAGAGTCAGACACTGCGATATGCCTCTGAACGTCAACTGCATGAGCTACGAGGCCTTTATTTCCACCGAGCTCTCCAAATTTGTGAAATATATAATCTGTTGTGGGGAGCAGGACGAGGCAGAGGGATGTGTTATCTGCCAGGTGTCATGATTCTCTGTCTCTCTATATTAGTATGTTAGACACCATTGTTAGCAAAATTGGTACAACTAGAATCGTAATTGATGCATAAGCTTTTGACTGTGTTTGGTTTATTGAATGAATCTAATGTAAGTGGTTCAAACGTGTATTTCCATAAAAAAAAAGTCAATTTCAAATGGGTCTAGAATGGCCAAAATGCGGACTTAAGACCGAAATTATACCTCATAAATCTAATTAAAAATTTAAATTTTTGGCAGGAACAATATGTTGATGCTGATATAAAGGGACAACTGAAGTGCGGCCATGACTACCACTTCTCTTGCATTGGCAAGTGGATGGAGGAGCAAGTTGTGTGTCCCATTTGTAGACAGACAGCTGCTCACTTTGAACAATAAGACTATTCATGCATTTCTTTCTTTCATTTAATTTTTATTCTGAAGAAAACATATTGTTGTTTTTCGCTATAAGAATTTTTTTGTAATTTTTTTAAGTAGACATATTTAACATATTTTCCTTGTTTAGACAATATTGGGGATTTGTTTTGAAGTGCACATAGTTAGGCAAGCCATGAGTATATTACCTCGGCCTTTTACTCCAAATGGCATTTTCTTTATGGACTAAAGTTTAGTAGCAAATGAGCATCCGCCAATTGGATCAACGAATGCAGAACGCCAATCTTTTAATCGACGGATTCGAACTCGAGGGATGTAAACCTCTATTTAAATCTCAACCAAACCTCTATTACCTCACCACAGAGTATATTACCTCGGACTTGTTTTTGTTCTTCTTGGACGACCTCTTGCAACTTGCGGGGGATGTTGGTTTTTATTGCAATTATTTGGAAGTTTCAGAAATTTCTATTTTGATGTTACATCAATTTTATTAGTGTAATATAGATTTTTCTGACGCTCTGGTCAGACAGTCAGACAACAACAAAAAAATTAGAATGTCAAAATTAAACTTTCAAAATTAAACTTTCAAATTAAACTACCTCTGTCCATATCTTTGCCCCTTGTTTTCAATTTTCTTGGACGGCTTAATGTCGGATTCTGTATCCTCTGTGTCAACAAACAGAGATGTTACCAACTTGTCACTGGATGTCGGGTCACATTTACGTTATATCTCAGAACGCCTCTTATTTGAATGCGGATCCCATCCGAGGCGGAGCTACAGTATAACAGAGGTACGCAGTTGTCTATTTTTGAAAAAAAAAAAAAATTTGAACTGGATTTTTTAATGGGTCTTGCCTACTCCTGGATTTGATTCTGCCTACCCCTGACTCAGATTCTTTAAGTCAATTTTGCATTTTTGAAGAACGATAATGGTCATGATTGAAAAAAATTGTAAAGGGCGAAGGGTCCTGACTAAGTTAGGAAGAAGGATGTTCAACTATTCCTGTGGCTAGACTTGGCGTATAACTTTCTACTATAGAAAAATTGAATTTCTAGTGGTTCATGGTAAACCTTACCGTTTAATATCTGGATCCAATGAATACTTTTCGTATTCTGTAGCATGTAGCCTGCAAAGTGCCTATTTAGGTTATTTATATTTTTTTATTTGACTAAAATGAAGAAAAGTTACACAGCTGTTGACGAAGGTTGTTCACTTAAAAATAATAGTGGTTTGTTTATTTATTTTTTATTTGATTACAGTAAAGAATGGGACTATACTCGGCTACAAATTTGATTGTTATGAAAACATAAAAGTAGAAATTAAACTTTTTTTTGTGAATATCATTCAAACTTCTTAATATTTTTGGAAAAGTATATTTTATTTTAAAATTAGATAAATTTTATTTTTTTAAGTAAATATATACTACAAATTTAATTATTATGAGTGTTATTAATATTTAAACTGTGCTCACTGCAGCTAAGGTAACTCTTTTTTTTAATTGTGAATATGCAATTTAGTTTGTTAAGTGATACAAATTGTTTTAGAAATTACAAGTAATTGTTTGAGTAATTTTGGTATCAACCAGAATTTAGAAATTACAACCGATTTGACAAGTGGAGACGCGATTTGGTAGGTGGCTCGGTAGAGACAGAAAGAGAGTTGTGAAGGCAATTCGAACCCGAACCCATTTAGAAAAAAAAAAACAACCCGAATCCGACTTTTACCTACTCCTGATTCAAATCCTGACTACGCCAGTGGATCCCATTACTTGACAACCCAAGCTCCTCCCAAAGTAAAACTAACTTAATTTGTTGTACAAACTTTTTTTAAATTAGTTAATAAAATTAAAAGTTATCTTAGCCTCTAAATATTTTTATAAGATCACATCTCTTTTCTCGATCACTACAGTGGACCCATCCATCCCCAAATTCAAAAACGAACATTTCGATTTCAGTAGGCCCAAATAAAAGTTTTAACTCCAAATAGCATTTTGTTTCTGGCCCCAATTCTTCTCCACCAGTTGGATAAACGAATGCAGCTGCTCAAACGTTAAATCCAACACAGTGCGGAGAAGCTGTTGTCGGTGACCTTTTTCTGAAACAAGTGCGGAGAAGGAATTGGGGCTGATCGCAGTTAATTTTGACTTGGTCAAAACAAAGAACTAAGACTAAGAGGGAAGGAACTCGGGCAAGAGGGTCAGCGTCCCGGGTAGAAATTCAAATAAGGCTGAACCGCTGGGAGTGGGCCCCGTCATTAAATACGTTGCAACGGGCAGGAAGGGATTGTTGCACTGCTGCCAAGTGGGACCAGACTTATCAGAAATGGAGACGGCATGACAGACTTCCTGTGAGTCTTAATTTACTGGTATCCAAGTCAATTTATGGTAACAACAACCAACAGCTAGTATAACTGATTGCAGCAACCAAGGTCCAAGGTTACACATTAGAACACAAGACTAAAGCAGTATAGCTGATTGCTAAGTGCATTAAACGGTACCAGAAATTTTCGATTTAGGAGTAATATACTCATAAATCCCGCTACATTCCAAATCAAACATTATTGGATTTCAGTAGGCCCAAAATAGTTTTAACTTATTTTTATAGGTTTGAATGATATTAAAATAAACTTCCTTTTTTCAATTTTTCTGTGGGCCCATTCATTCAATTTTAGAGTGGGCAAATTTAGAATACTATATTTTTAAAGAGGAGGGTTCAAATGCCTCTATTTTTTGTGCCTCCTCCATGCTTCCATTTTTAAAAACTTTAGTAACTCAAAATTCAAAACTTAAAAGTCAAAATAAAACTGTTGGATATGATCTACATCATTTTATCTATGTACTCATAAAAAATTATCTCATTTTGATTTTGTTTTTATGTGAATCAATAAGTTGAAAAATCAACGTCTAGAAATTATCCACATTAGTACGTTTTTTACAAGCTCTTGATGACAACCAAAACAAAATTGAAATGTCATAATATTTTACACGTGCATAGATAAAATGATGTAGATCATATCCAACGGTTTTATTTTGACTTTTAAGTTTTAAATTTTGAGTTATTAAAGTTTTTAAAAATGGAGACATGGTGGAGGCATTTGAACCCTCCTCATTTTTAAATTAGTACCTGTCTAATTATTTTTCCGTCCGGTAATAATTATTTACAAATGTCAAACATAATTCATATATATGATAGTACCGGCCAAAAAAAAATTTAAATTCATTAACTTTCGGATTTCATGTCTATCATATGTGAATTGTAATTAATATTTATATTTTCTTTCAATAATTTATAATTATTTTAGGAATATCACTAACAATATTTTGCAAATAACATTTTGATTTGAAAATAATTATTTTTCAATTTAAAAATAATAAATCAAGCAAATAAGTTTTGGACAAATAATTTCACTTCTAATTTGAACAAAACTTGTCTAATTAAAAAATAATTATTTCTAAATTTGTTTTTTTTTTCATTTTCTATTGACTTAACTAGATAGGTTAACATTAAAAAAAAAAAAAATGGGAGAATGAATCATTAGGGCCTTCCGATTTTTTAACATTTTTCGTAAATGATGCTAAGATTTTTTTATTTTTATTTTTTAGTGCAAATAAATATGAAAATAGCGGTCTATTCTATTCTTGTTAGTTCTTCGCCTTATTTCCTACATACATAGATGTGATTCCCGCAAAGAAAAGTGAATTTATGAGGACTAGTTCAATTTGAAATTTGTGGCTCATCTTCTTGGTCAAACAATCTGTCTGTTTCCTAGTAATCGAGTTTCATTATTAGTGGATCAAATTTATCTTGCTATCTCCTTTTCTGGTTCTGTACAAGACACCCCTTAAGAAAAAAAAGCAGAGATAATAACTAGTAAGTTAGAAGAAGAAAATCTCCATCGAGACGGCTTATTCGTACTTGCTCGAGTATATGCTGCCAGCCGATGCTGAATCCGAGCTTTATATGGTGAAAGCAGCTCTCCCTAAGATCACAGCTGGCATGGGTGTTGTGGAGGTGCTCAAATTGAAACACCAAAATTGAGGGGTGAATGCATGGCTGGAACAATCCAAAGAAGCTTATTAATTAGCAGCTGAAGATTGGGAGCTGGAAGACATATATCTTTGCCATATAGGATCTGACTCCGCTGCTTTTCTTAAAGAAAAGCAGGGTCCTCCTTTTCCGATCTGAGCTATTCAAAAATTTGCATTCACGCATCTCGATAAAACAACTTTTTCATACACAAATCTCAACGAATTTGAATGGCTCGGATCGGAAAAGGAGGACCCTGCTTTTCTTTAAGAAAAGCAGCGGAGTCGGATCCTGCCATATATATGTTTATTTGATCTGCATGAGAACTACAAAACTGATCCACTTTAAATTTGGCAACTTCAATTAGGTTGGTATTTGGATTATGATATTCCGACTTTGTTTATCTGACATAATTTATTACAATTCATGTCATGATTTTGATATAGTAACTGAATAATCAAACTTTGATCACTATATATTTAACCTATTTGTATGGAAAATGATATGTGTGCAATTATTAATGTTTACAAGGTCCAATTTGTAAAATTTGTTGCTATCACTATATTTAGTCTTATTACTGTTGTTGCTATTAATATGATTTTATGGAAAATGATTTGCTACTATCAATTGGGTGCAATGTGCAATATTCAATGAAAATTTACAGAGAAGTCTATTGTATACTTGTATCAGTCGGTACCATACTTTGAATCAAATGAAATTGGGTTATTTTACTAATGTTTGGTGTTTACTCTCAGCCGCTTTGAGATTCGTGCAAAGTTAAAAAGAGCGGTCCAGATCCACTAATTCTAAAAGATTTTCTTTTACAGTACCGGGGAGGATGTGAATTTTCCTCCACCCCCAATTGGATCCATGAATGCAGATCCCAAGTGCGGCAACATCCAATTTACCTTATTTATCTTAATAACCACTGGGGTGTATGTAGTTACACATTTTGGATAAACTTATTTTTATATTAAAGTGAATTATATTAAAGTGAACTTCTTTTTGCCAATAATTTATTTGTAGCCCCATTCATTTAATTAACATCAACATTCTCAGTTTACTAACATCGGATCTAAAACTGAATCCGATTTGATGTAAATAAAAGACAAAATATGCATGTAACTTTAAAAAAACGATTGTTCTCAAGGAAATGAAAAGTGTACCGGCTCCAAAAAAAAAAAACCTTTTTTCTTTGTTTTGCTATTATGAAGAATAATAGTGCATGTTTTTTTTGTTATTGTTTCATGTTATTTTATATAAAAAAATTATTAAAATTCACAATTGATTAATATTAAAATAGTAAGCAAGGTATCGTGCATTATATATATTTTTTAATTTCATAATTTGAGAACATGTCATTAAACAATTCGACCAATGAAATGAACATGTCATTAAACAATTCAACTATTATGTGCATTGGACAGCTGAAATGGTGATTTGTTTCTCCAGCTCCTTCCAAGTGGACCCCTTTTAGTGGGTATGACTATGAGGATGTCAGTGGGCCCTTCCATGTGCACAGCGCATGCAGCTATTGTTTTTCATCGTATGCGCTTTCAGATTTATTGCACTTGTTATGATCCCCAATTAAATATTTCATTGCTTGGAATTTTGTGGATGGAGCTGATAGCATATGAGCCGACCGATAAGAGTTCCTACACGACTTTTGATGGAAGAACAACGGCACAGATCTTATACCGATGGCAGCATTCCCACATCCCCTTTCTCAAAAGCAAAAAAAAAAAAAAAAAAAAAGATTAATTGGCTTGTCTTTAATGCTAATTTGTCCCCTTTCTCCTTAAAAAAAAAAAAAAACAAAGTTCTAAGGTGCCCTGGATCTGTATACTCTATTTTTGTAATAAAAATTAAACTCCTAGCTCCTATTTATATTTGGACCATAAGATTTATAACAAACGGATTCGATTGATTCAATTTAGAATTCAGTGGAGCCTCTTTAATGAATTTACTCTGCTTTTTTAATTCTAAGACTCAATTTGAAATAGTAAATTTCTACTTTATAAAAAAAGTATGGAATACCAATTTCTTAAAGAAAAAAATTGTTGTACATTATTATAATATTAGTACATAAAAAAAGTATCAGCTGACCACTCCAAATACAGTCCAATCAGGACAAACTCAGGATGTATATGTATATATATATATATATATATATATATATATATATATATATATATATATAATAGGCTATGATGAGTTGTGAAGTAAAACAACTCATGTCATATTTTTATTTTGAAAATTCAAACAACCGATCCAAACCGCTCAACATTTTCTAAATATTGAAATGTGCTTGGAGACTAAATTTTACATTTTTTGAAATTTTTTTACTATTTATTAAGCCACTCTGAAATCGCTGATCCACTGTGAACAGTAAAAAATTTCTGGACCACCGGATCAGCGATTTTCAAAGTGGCTTAATAAATAGTAAAAAAATTCCAAAAAATGTAAAATTTAGTCTCCAAGCACATTTCAATATAGAGAACATGTTGAGCGGTTCGAATCGGTTGTTTGAATTTTCAAAATAAAAATATGAGCGTGAAGTAAAAATGACCTCTTACTTCAAAAATCACCATAGCCCAGCTCTATATATATATATATATATATATCTATATATATTCCTGAGTGATTATTAACATGACGTAATTACAAAAAAAATATGAGATTTTTATATATATGAAGAGGAGGGATCAAGTTACAACAAAGTTACAACAACCATTTTTTTCATTTTCAAAGTCCAAATCGTCGATCCAAATCGTTCAACATGATCCCACAATAAAATGTGCTTGCAGATCAAATTTTACATTTTTTTCGAATTTTTTTACTATTTATTAAGTATTTTACAAAAAATAGTCATATTCAGACCATTGAATTTTGTATCCATCTTAATAAATAGTAAAGAAATTCAAAAAATGTAAAATTTGATCAGCAAGCACATTTTATTTAGATAATCATGTTGAACGGTTTGAATCGACGATTTGGACTTTGAAAATAAAAAAAATAGTTGTTGTAACTCAAATTTGTTGTAACTTGATCCCTCCTCATATATGAAACATGGTTTCCTGACAACAATTTTATTCGACAATGCAGGACCATCAACACATGAGCTAGTCACATTTAACAAAATTTAATTTATTGTTTTATTCTACATATTCTCTTAAATACCATTATTTTTTATTGGTATATAACATATGAACGTCTCCATCTATTTTGAAGATCTTATTTCGACATTTAATTTGTTCTTCTATTTGATACATAATTTTCTAAACTTAATTACTTTTACATTTTTCAAGTGAGGAGGCTGCCAAGAGTGCTATGGTTTATCACTATAATGATGTTGTAAGCGGATTAAATCGACTCCGAAAACAAAGCTGAGGAACTCAAAAGTAAGTTTTAAACATCCTTTGATTTTTTTTTGTTTTTCAAATTTATAATGATTTTCTTTCAGGACACATTCAAGTAGTAGTGAGAATTTAGATCGACAGGTTTGATTATTTGATTACGATCTGTTTTAAAAAATAATTTGAACCATTCATGAAATTATAAAGCTTAATTTTAAAATCCAATATATGATCTATATGTTACATGGATGATCCATGTCTATAAAAAATAATGAAATTTAGTGTATGTTCTACCATATACATGAAGGATTTAAAATTTCATTGTATCATTAAACAATACTTATTGTATGAAAATTTATTGTTAAGTTATCAAAATGTACTATAAATTTACTTGTTAATTTTATTTAAATTTATATGAAAAATCATTTGTCAAAATTGTTAAAATAATCATTCTTTAAGTTATTCTTGATATGTGTCGGAAAATAATATGACGACGAGTCGTATAACAAAATAAATAAATAAATAAATAATAAGGAGAAACCAAAATTAAACTGAAAGACAAATGTAGCCATCTCCCAAATAATTTTCTCAATTCATGTTATTTGACAGTATTATCAGGATGTACTTTGAAATAATTTCTTGTTTAAAATTATTTTACAGTATAAGCTATGAAAATAAAGTATTGTTTTAAATCACCTGTGTTACACTTAGCGAGCCTTACAAGATCTCTGAACTCTGATCCATTTAAAAAATTCTAAGCTGTTGCTTTTATTAAACATGTGATATTTTTGTTTTAATTAACTACTTATTGTGATTTAGTCGTGAATTCCGTGAGTATATATGGAACAAGTCTTTGCAATTATGTCATTTTTTTTATTAGTACTTATGTGCACTCTTAATTTTAAGGTAAGATTAAAAAAAAATTACTTGCCATCTTCTATTTTTCCTCAATATTAAAATTCAATATATAACATATCCGAAATTTGTGTAGTATCTAGATTGTCTATATTTCTCAATTTTATTTTGGTATACCCAGTTGCTCAGTAATTAAGCATAGGTTCATTAAGGCCAAAATTCCTCGAGTCCGTATCCTCTGAGATATCTCAAAATTTGAGTTTATCTAAAGTTGAACCATTTTTTTTTTCAGTGCCTACTCAAAATGTACGGGTCAGTATTATTGTGCCTTGAGATCCGTGCAGAGAGTATTTGAATGGTCCAGATTTTCCTCAGCTCAGCTCAATCTTTGAGATACCTCAGAGGATGCAAATTCATAATCCGAAGGGTTAAGCATTTAGTTCTGACGCTCTGATCAGACAATCAGACAACAACAAAAAAAGATCAGAATGTCAAAATTAAATTTTGAAATTTCGTTACTGTGAATTGCTTAATACTACATAACCAAACTTTCAAGAAGTGACGGGCTCGGCCTTACTTTACCAGATAACTGATTTCATGACTTCATACAGTGCACTAGTTATATATTTTTTTTTCATTTTATCTCTATTGATCGTGCGATGCGTGAAGTCAACCTAGCTCTGTCCATAACCTTTGCTGGATCAGCGAGCAGCAGGTCCAATTTCTATTATATCTCATCAGGGTACCTCTTATTGTCTTATTTGCATGCGGCTCCCTTCACTTGGCAATCCAAGCACCTCTATATTTGCTGCTACATGTAACAGAAATTCGGATTTCCTTTTCTTAGCTTCACCGTCATATCCGGGCTATATCTATTTGTCTTCTCTGAAGCTCACCAAAAAAATAAAATAAAATAAGCTCACCAAAACTTAAAAATTTTAATTTTCAGTTTCAGAATTAATTATATAACAAACCAAATGTACTAAAACATGTCTTACAAAATCAAGCCCATAAAATTTTGAACATAGATAATTGCTGTATGTCCAATATTAATTCAAATACACACTAATTAAGATCATCGAACAATAAAAAGACCACAATTCCAAAAATTAAACAAAAATAGATATAATGACTTGAAAATTGGACATGTTTCGAGATCTCACAAATTAAAATAAATGGAGTTTTGAAGATTTTTCTTTTCACTTTTGAATTAGCGTACAATTTATGCATCAATTGAAAATGTAATCCGCATTGTTTCATGCATCAATTATATATGAGCATTTTGTTGTAGAACTAATTAATGTAACTGCACCCGGCACATGTTACTTAATTTTGATATAGTGCACCGGTCTATCAAAATTAATCATATGGTCCAGATTGGCGCTACTTAATTTGTACCAATGAGTTGGAGCCATACAAAAATTAATATATTTTAATTGGACAGCTCCTTATAACATTTCTGTGTTCAATTAATGCATGCCAATTAACATTAAAACAATAAGCGTGCCAAACTTATAAACAATCAGTATTTGATGCACAGCAAGTCACTGTTGATTTTATGGGTTTTGTTAACAAAAACAAGGAAATCAAGCCCAAAAAACTTTTTGGTTTTCCCACAAAGATCTTGACAGGCTTAACAGAGGATTTGGACACAAATTTCTTATTGTATATATTTAGGCAGTTATTTTATTTTCTATTATTCCGAATGTAAGCAGTTATATATATAACAGATGTCTAGATGTATTTTTTTATATTAGCTAATTAGAATTAAAAGTTTTTTTTGTTTCTTGCTTTTAATTATGCTTACAAAAAAAATAAATTATTCTCGCTACTTGCTGGGTGAGTATTTTCGTAATATGATATGATGAGATTACTGTGTATTTTATTTTGAGCACAAATCACACTCTCTTCCAATACCCAAGCTAAACATAAATAATGAATGAGACAAATAAAATTTAGGCCCACATGCAAAAGCATCAGCAATGGGCCTTACTCATTAAACATGGGCCCAACCCAACTGTTTTTAATTTTTTTTCAATAATATAAAGATTACATTTCTTAAGATAATTTCCAATTACTCGCCAAAGAGTAATTCCAAAGACCTGACTTTAAAATTATTGCATGCTCAACTGCATTAACCATTTTGTTCAATTTAACCCTTGTGATGATTTATGGCGTCTATTTTTTTTTTTTTAGAATTCAATTGTAATCATTTTTCTTTTTATAAGTTTCTTAATATAAATTGTTGCACGAGCCAAGTACTATATCACTAATTTAAAAAATAACATCAAGCGAACATAAATTATAATATAAGCATAGATTTTTACGCATTAAGATAATTTGTATATTCATATTTTTAAGAGTAGAACTAGGGTGTTCCTAATTAAGTTCATCAAGTCTCTTTGTGAAGTCAATTTTAAAATTCATCGGATTGATTTCAAATGACGAATCCGAACTGTGGAAACCCGTTTACCTTACGAGTGATGTGTCAATATACAAAATTTTAAATCTTTGAATTATTTTTGTATAGAGTCAAGTGGTAAAAAAACGTTCAAAAAATGAATGCATTAAAATTAATTTATGAACCTTCTAATTTTGACTGCTTGACTTTACACTAAATTAATTGAAAGTGAAATTTTTTTTCATGAAGACGCATTACTTGTAAGGTAGATGAGTTTTAACGGTTCAGATTCATCATTTGAAATCAATCCAATAGATTTTAGAGTTGAATTCACAAAGAAACTTGATAAACTTAGGAACACCCTAGTTCTACTCTATTTTTAAAGTCAGGAAGTGGTTCAGAACCTCAATTGGTTAGAAAGGACAAACAATTTCTAAAACCTCTTTTGTTTATTTAGAATTTCGAAATTGAGCAGTGTGTCTAAAAAATTATCTATATATTGATCCGTCGGTCTAAATGCTATTAGCTTGATGGCCTCAAGCATGCTCACTCACAACTTTTAATTTCCTGTGGGTTTCTGAGTTAGACCTTCTATTATCTTTTTTGTTTTGTTTTTACTGTTACGCTGTTGTTACGCTGTCAAGTTAAGTCGTTCAATAATGTAAGAAAATCAATAATAATTATTTTTAAATTATACCGGTCTGAAAAAATGTAAATTTAGAGTGGGCAAATTTGGAATACTATATTTTAAAGAGGACAGTTCAAATACTTCATGCCTTTCGTGTCTTTCATGCCTTATTATGCCTCACATTTTATATCTTCGTTTTCAAAATTATACATGAAGACCAAATTTTATATTTTTTCAAATTTGATTACAATTTTTTTTAGAAAGTACAAAAATAATTATTTTTTGGATGGTCCAAGAAAAAATGATTGTACCTATCTAAAAAAAATAGTTAAAAAAGTTAAAAAAAAATATGAAATTTGGTCTCCAAGCACATTTTTATATGGTTATCATATTGAGCGGTTCGGATCGACCAATTGGACTTTGAAAACGGATATATAGAATGTAGGAACATTAAGGCATGAAAGGCATGAGGCATTTAAACCCTGCACATTTTTTAATTTGTACCGGTGTCTGCCCAGTAATAATTATTTATAAATGTCAAACATAATTCATATATATATATGATAGTACTGGCAAAAAAAATTAAATTCGTTGACTTTCAGATTTAATGTCTATCATATCTGAATTGTAATTAATATTTATATTTTTGTCAATTAATTTATAATTATTTTAGGAATATCACTAACAAATAATTTGCAAATAACATTTTGATTTGAAAATAATTATATTTCAATTTAAAAAATAATAAATCATTCTATATATTTTTGTCAAATAATTCCACTTCTAATTTGAACAAAGCTTGTCTAATTGGAAAATAATTATCTCTATATTTGTTTTGTTATTGACTTAACTAAATAGGTTAACAGTTAAAAAAAGCTCGTCCAGGTTGATTCATCATTGGCTGCATAACAAAAAATAAATCTGGGAGAATGAATCATTTGGCCATTCCTATTTTTTAACATATTTTGTAATTTATGGTAAGATTTTTATTTTTGTATTTTTTTAGTGCAAATAAATATAAAAAAATTGGTCTTTTATATATCTTGTTAATTAGCTCTTGGGCAAGCTTGTTAATTATTTCCTACATAGATATATAGATGTGATTCCCGCAAAGAAAAGTCAATTTATGAGGACTAGTTGATTAATTTTGAAGTTTATCGCTGATCTTCTTGTTTCATTATCTTCTTGTTAATCTTGGTATCTCCATTTCTGGTTCTATACAAGACACGCCTTGATAAATTTTTATTAAAAAAAAAAAGCAAAAGTAAAATGAAAATAAAAATAAAAAAAGAAAGCAGAGAGATCGATAGTAACAAGAAAGTTAATAGAAGAAATTAGACTCTCCATGGATATATGTATATATGTTTATTTGATCTGCATGAGAACTACGAAACTTATCCACTTTAAATTTGGTTGCTTAAATTAGCAGCTTAGTGCTGATTAAACTAACAATGGTTAACAACTTGCCTTTGGTCTAGTGGCGAAGGTACTTGGCTCTCATGTGGAAGGTCATGGGGTCTAAACCCACAAAGTGGAGAAATCATCTATAATGTACATAGGGGTTTAAAAGTGTGTTGGGTGGCTTGACCTCTAACCCATGATTTCAAAAAAAAAAAACAATAGTTGGACATCTATTTTGCTAATTTATTTATTTTGTAATATTTGAATTATGTGCAAATCTTGATGAACTAGACTAAATCTTCCAAGCTGTTTTAATCCAGAAATGAATATATGGCTCACAATTCCACTTCAATTTTTATTCGCTTTCTACTTCAATCCTCCATGTCAATCTTGTGTTTCAAGTTTTAAAATTCGGATTAAAATGGAATCACATAAGACAATAATTGTTTTGTTTTGCCGACAACTGTGCATGATCTATTCTTGTCGCATCCGCATGATAAGAATATTTTGTTGGGAACCTAGAGACACGTCATTGTATACCGTAACCAATATGTACCAGCCACATCTACTGTCCTTGCACTTCAACCTCATTCTGGTCGTGCCACTGTGCGTATTCTTTATCTTTTTGTTGCAAAGTATGTGAAACCTGGCAATTGCGCTTTTTTTCTTTCTCTTTTGAGTCATGTGTTTGTCCCTCCGACAATTCATTATCATACTCTGCTGCCCTTCCAAACAAACTCGTATTGGCTTCCAGAAACCCTGATGTGTCATTGAAAGTCGAAACAGGGTGCTCAAACCCGCGATCAATTATCTGAAACCGATGATTCATCCTGAAAAATCTCTGTCCAAGCATAGGCCTGGTATCTTTCTGGTCACTCTGATAGCTCATACTCTCAGGATCAACATCACCCCAATTTTTCTCTACCTCTTCAAATTTCAGATACACTGTTTCATCGGTTTCATCCGGATCACAAGATTGACCCCAACGGGGGGCGGGGGGTGACTACTGGACAATCGGTCCCTCTGAACTGGGGCTCGGCTGCTAGACGGTTGCAATTTGGACAGGGGACGAACTTGAGCCAGATGAGTTAACCCGACTACGGCCCTGGATTAACCTCATAACTGGGTTGGTACGCCGGACTCGGGTAACCTCCACATATAGGTCAATTATCTTATATGCACCCCCAGAAAAAAGTCATGGTTTGGTTGTACAATACTTACCAGGCTCAATCATTCTGAACTGGAAAGAATTGGTACCAGGTTTGTGCTGAACTAGTGGGCATGCTAATTTTGGCATGAATATTAAGGTCATAATGACAAAAGAGCCATTTTGAATACCATAAGAGCCATTTTGAATAAGAGCCATTTTGAATCTAGTACACAAGAAACCTAAAATTAAAAATTAACTAAATTAATTATTAACCTACTGAAAAAGAAAAAAATAAAATAAAATGACAAAAAACTTACAAATCAGACTTGTCTAAGAGAGAGAATGAATGTGAGTGAGAAATGAATTTCTCTTCTAAACAACAATATAAAGAAACAAGGGCCGCATTATCAATGGGCGGCCCTGGAGCCGCAGGGCATTGTACGGCCCACAATATTTGGGGCCGCAGCTCACCAGTGTACGTAAGAATATCTCAATAATCCAGCGCTGCTGGAGTGAAAGAATTCTAGTACCTATAAAATTATGGTACACCTGGTCTTTCATAAACCGTGTATAAGATACCCACTATATTTTAGCTTACATTCTGTTCAATATTGTACCCTGTCTATACAATTTTCACTCTACCCAGAGACTTTTTCGCTTAGTCGTCGGAGTCTGGGTTCTATGTCCCATATTCCTTGCAAGGTTCATGTGTCATTCTACTGAATTACTTAAACGAAATGATAGGGCCCAGTGTCAGAGAAGTTCAACAGAGTATATGTAACAGAATATCATAAGAGTGTCGTCCCCACGGTCACCTTTAATGTGTCTCTGAGATTTGTTGTGTTTTTTCTTAGCCGTTGGATGAGAGATACCGAGGGATTTGAACGGTTGTGACGAGGAGAGGAACCAGTGGGGCCCAACAAGCAGGGAATATACGGACGTTGATGGAGCCGTGTGAGTTGGGTTGCAGTTGAAAAATATAAATGCAGTGGTCTTTGGTTCAGTCAACAAAGGCGGTCTTTTGTTTGAAAAGTCAAACCATTATTTTCACTTTAGCCCTTTATAGTTTGTGTTTTAGATATAGTAGTATCAATAATTGCAAATTCAGTGGCTGCTGAGAGTCCTACTGGACTGCTGCTTGAATGGAAAATCAAGTGTTGATTTGGTCGCTGTTTTTGACTAATTATTGTATTAAGACCTCACTTAACAGAGTCAAAATCACCATATTTTTTTTTTTCAATGTACCCTTTTTCCTTTCTTTTGAAATTTATGTTTTTTCTTGCAAGAAAATTCCGAATTCCGTGTGATAAGCGAACATAGAGGTGAGAACTTGTCAGACCGTATCTGACCAAGCAATTTCACAGAAGAGAAGAATCAAAGAAAAAGCGGAGGAAAACAAATACTGTGCAGGAGGGAGCGAACGCGTATCCTCTGTGTTAACTCAAAAAGGAATCTTTTGAGTTAATGAATTTGAACCGTTTGATTTTAAACGGAGCCAATCTAACTTCTGACTATAACTTATAAATAGTTTTAATATTCGTGCAGATCTAATTCGCACGAATCTTAAAATAAATCGGATGGTTCATTAACTCAAAAGATTCCCTTTTGAGTTAATGCAGATGATACGAATTCGGAGGGAGCAGAGGTAAGAGCCGTGTTCACTTTAGCGAAAACATTATTAGAATATAATTAGTAGAGTATTGTTAAAATGCACAATTGGTTTTGTGCTCTAATCATGCTCCATATCCTTATTTTTATTTTCAAAGTCCGAACAGTTGATCCGAACCATTCACCATGATCTTTGTATTAAAATGTGCTTGGAGACCAAATTTTATATTTTTTGGAACTTTTTACTAACTTTTTAGATAGGTACAAAATCACTGTTTTTAGAAGATTCTGAACCATCCAAAACAGTGATTTTGTACCTATCTAAAAAAATAGTAAAAAAATTTCAAAAAATATAAAATTTTGTCTCCAAGCACATTTTAATATGAAGATCATATTGAGCAGTTCGGATCGATTGTTCGAACTTTGAAAACAAAGAAAAAAACGTGGAGCATGATTGGAGCACAAAACCAATGATACAGAGTATAAGTAATAGAATATAAGATTATTAAACTTTTAAACTTAAACTTAATATTTATATTTACGGGCGAGCGGCGGAAACCCTAGGCGACGACAACGACGGACAAAGGCGATCTTCACGGCAATCTTCGACAAAATCAGGAATGGTCTCACTATCTCTTGCTACAAGACAAGGATCTCATGGAGGAGACGGACAAGACAGTTTACAGGATATCCCTACAATAGTCGAGCCACATCAAGGAGCTATTCTGGAGGGCGATCGTGTGATACTAATAGGGAGCTTTCCTGTTCTACGATTTTCTAAAAAATCACTTAAGGAAGACATCAAATCGGACCAGCAGGTCATTGAGAGTATTAATCCTCAAAAGGCAACTGTCGGTAAAGCTTCAAAAGGACAGCATTCAACATTTTCTAGGAAGGAGGTGCTTCCCAACTTAGAAGCCGCAAGCAATAATGAAGAAAATCAAGGTTGGACTCTGGTTACTAGGAGAAAACGTTCCAACTTCAAACCCAGGGAGACTCAACGGGGCAATATTCAATGGACAAAATTAAGTATTCATGCATCTAAGCTTCGGCAACAGCAAAAATGCTTCAACTGCCTCTTGACAGGTCACATACAGGCTGTATGTCAGAATTCAAGAAGATGCCTTTACTGCAACACTCCTGGCCACATCATACGAGATTGCCCTTCCAGATTCAAGGACAATCCAAAAGACACAAGAAGAAATCTTAATACCTATAAGAAGGGCATCCCTTCTACTCAATTTAAGCCATCCCCCAAATCTGCTCCTCCTCCCCCTCCCTTTCCTTCTCAGAAGACCAATCCACTCCAAGGAAAATCTTCTCACAAGTCCAAAAACATGGAGGTGCCAAGGGATTGGTTAACTATGCCTATGAATGAACCTGTCGATTTATGGCAACTCAGGCCTCAATTTCTCAATGGCTACATAGCACCCAGGGAACAACTTAGCCCTGCGAACATGTTCTTGGAAATGTCTGCTTTTATCTTTGCAGGTCCTGGACGTTCAGATCCATATCTGCATCGCAGAATCGCAGCTTGCATGGCCAGGCACTTTCAAAGAGACCCAGAGGATTTCCGTGTCTATACCATTGATGAAGACTTTGGTGATGTGCTGCTCATGTTCCCCACAGAAACCATGGCGCAGGCAGCAATTGAAAGAGCCTCATTTTACATTGGTAACAACATCGAGATAGCTCTACACCCATATTCTCCAGAACTGCAGATGGCATTTGACCCTATGAATGGTAGGGCTCGCATTCAGATTTACGGCTTGCCTCTTCAACACTGGAACAGAATAGATATGATGACTCTAGTCTCGGGCTTTGGCTACCCACTGCGTACAGCACCCTATTTCACAAATGGAAACTATGAGTACCTTAATATGCTTGTAGCCTGCAAAAAGGCAGAAGACGTACCTTTCAATCTCAAGCTCAGGGTCAACCCACAAAGGAAGGATGTAAGGGTTGTTTTGGATGGCTGGTTAAGCAATCAAGGGCCTTACCATCCCCACCACTCGGGGGGGACAGAGAGGAGACCCAGAGGTAGGAGTTTGAATCGTGGAGAAGGCAGTAGGGGAAGGCAAAATCAAACAATACCAGCAGCACATCGTGGAAGTGCTCGAAGGGGAGAAAGGGAGCATGGGCAAGACCGAATTAGCTCAAGTGAAGGTTCAAACTGGGTTACCAATTTGCGTAATGCATTACTGGAGGCAGGTATCTTGCAGGAGAACAACACAAATGAGGCGGTCCCTACGATCATGGATATACAGGGCCAGCAAAATCAGGGCCATGGTACACTAACACTGGCTCCACCTGGTAATCAAGCTTCTGACTCAGCTGAACTGATTGCCTTTAAAAAGGTAATAGAGCAATCTGCTATTAATGGAAATGTCACTAAGACAGGGGTAGTGGAGATGTCTTTTAACGGGAAATCAGTCAAAGGCAATTTTACGCTCTCTTTTGATAATAACAATTCAGATGTACCTTTTGGCAATATGGAGAAGGGAGAAGGATCTGGCTTAGGAAAAAGAATTTCAGAACAGCTGAAGACCTGTGTCATAACTGAAATTCTTGAATTGGATGAGGAAATGATAGGCAATAGTACCATAGTGCACCAACTGGGTAAGGAAGAGCAAGGGGATGGCACTGTCATTATGCAAGAAGAATTGCTTGAGAAAGCAAAGGAGCAAGAGGGACATGTTCAGAATCAGGTTGAGACATTTGGTCCTCCACCAGGCTTTGAGAACTTGGCTACTATTAAAGAGACCGAGGAGAGTCAGACTATGCGTCGTAGTAAGAGGCTGAGTGAAAAATATTCAGAGGAGAGGCTCAAGTACAATTCTGGTAAGAGGGCATATAAGAAGAAAGGGTCAAAACCGAAACCGGCAAAATTAGACTACAATGAGTCTCTCAATCCTCTGACTATGGATCAGGCCAAGCTGGTGGTTCAGCTAGCAGGGGTGGAAGTATCTGGAGCTATGGAAGATGAAGTAGCACAGGTTGTGCATGCTTGAAGCTTTCTGCTCGAAGTGAAGTCACAGAAGTGTTTTTTTCAGTTTTTAATGCTATCTAAAAAATGGTTTTGTTGCCCATTGTTTAGGGCTTTTCTGTTTGGTCGGTTTAATATGTTCTTTTCAAGTAGTAAGAGGGGGCAATGTATCTTTAGTTTGGGGAAGAAGGTCTTTAAGAAAATTTATCTGTGGGGGATTAGAAAGGTAGGTTTCAAAGCTGTTGGTTGTGTGAAACTACCTTTCTATAAGAAGTCAGTTTATTATTAATGGAAGTTACTTCAAAGATTAAGATTATCTCGTGGAATGTAAGAGGTCTGAATGAGAGGGACAAAAGATTTGCAGTTAGACAATCTATTTTACTGGAAAAACCGGATATTGTCGGTTTGCAAGAGACTAAGTTAGGAGATATGAATGCTACATTAGTAGTACAAACTTGTGGAAGAACATTGGGTGGTTTTTCAACATTAGATGCCGAGGGAACAAGAGGAGGAGTGTTATTGGCATGGAATCATTCGAAATTTACAATGCAGCAATGTATCAAAAAAAGGTTTATCCTATCAGCAATTCTTACATCAAGAGGAGTAGATCTCAAAGTCTCTGTTGTATATGGACCTACATCAGCTACCTTAAGAAGAGATTTTTTCACTGAGATTCAACAAGAGCAACCACAAGATGATATGCCATGGGTAATTTGTGGGGACTTTAATGTAACTCTTCTGCAAGGTGATAGAACTAATCTAAACACTGATAACTGGAGAGAGTCAGCCAAATTTTCAGAACTGTTATTGGACCTTCAGCTGATCAATCTGCCATTAAGGGGCAAAAATTATACATGGTCCAACTCAAGGTTCATGCCAACCATGGCCAGACTAGATAGGTTCTTAATTTCACCAAGTTGGAGTCTCAAATTTCCAAACTCAAAACAAGAAGCAATTGCTAATACCTCTTCGGATCACTCTCCTATACTCTTCACAGTTAGCACTGGCTTCAAAAAATCTGTTTTTTTCAGATTCGAAAATGCTTGGTTGCATTCATCTCAATTCAAAAACTTTGTCAAAGAAAAATGGTTGGAACTTGGGAGCGTGCAAAGGCCAGATGAACTTCATGAAAAGTTTGGTAAAATTCAGAAGGAGATCAAAGACTGGACCAATAAAAAAATTGGGCTGATTAAATCACAAATCATAGTCTGTAGGGACTTCATGGATTGGTTGGGAAAAGTAGAAGAGAATAGAAGAATTACGGCATTGGAAAATGGCTTCAGATTAAACTTAAAAGAAGATATGTGGAATTATCTTTACTAGAGGAAGAAATTTGGCGACAGAGAGCAAAGATACGTTGGGAGAACAAAGGAGATCGTAATACCAGATACTTCCATTCAATGGCATCTGCAAAGAAAAGAGGAAATACTATCCCTACATTAGAGCATCAGGGAATGTTGGTCAGCTCACAGAAAGGCAAGGCCGATATTTTCTGGAAATTTTATCAGGAGCTCATGGGAACTCAATCAGAGCAATTGCCATTATTAAATTGGAGCAATTTATATGACATTAATTCGGTTACACAGGACCTGATACAACCAGTTTCACAGGAGGAAATAATAAAGGTCATAAATGATTGGCAATCCAACAAGAGCCCAGGACCTGACGGGTTTACAGGTGAATTTTACAGAGAATTCAAAGATGAATTGCTGCCAGATCTGCACAGAGTCATAACAACAACATTAGAGGAAGGTTTAACATTGGAAAAATTAAACACTTCTTACATAGTGCTGATTCCAAAGAAAGAAGATGCGAAATTGCCTCAAGACTTCAGACCCATCAGTCTGGTGCATGGTATTCAGAAGATTGTATCCAAGATCTTAGCCAACAGACTGCAACCTATTATTCCTAATATTGTCAGTGACAGTCAAACTGGATTTGTAAAAGGAAGGCAAATAGCAGAGGGCTTTTTATATGCACAACATGTTGTCCAGTGTGCCAAAGACTCCAAAATTCCATTAGCACTCTTCAAGGCAGACATTCATAAAGCGTTTGATACTGTCAGTTGGGAGTTTATTCAAATGGTTATGATTCATCTTGGATTTCCAAGAAAATGGGTAGACTGGATACAAAATTGTGTATTAAAAGGTTCATCACAGATAATCATTGATGGTCTACTTGGTAAGAAAATTGATCTGAAGAGGGGGGTCAGGCAAGGAGACCCAATATCTCCATTATTATTCATATTAGCAATGGATTTTCTACCAAGATGGATGGAAAAACTGGTTCACAATGGTTCTTGGAAACTACCGTTTGACAACATGAGGTCTTGTTTGTTTTATGCAAATGATTCCTTATTTTTTGTCAACCCAGAATTGGGGCAAATACAGGCTCTCAAGATCTTGATCACCACTTTTCAGAAGATTTCGGGTTTGGCAGTCAGTATGAATAAATCGGAGCTCATTTTGACAGAAAGTACACTATCTCAGGAACAACAATTGCTAGATGTGCTAGGATGTAAAAAAGGTGTTTTTCCTTTTACGTACCTGGGTCTTCCCCTTTCAAACAAAAAGTTACCTAAGATGGCTTATCTCCCATTGTTACAGAAGTTTAGTAAAAGGTTACAAGGATGGGCTTCTAAACAGTTATCAATTGCGGGAAGGTTGATCTTAATCAATGCAGTATTGTCATCTATTCCTACTTATTTCATGTCAATTTTCAAATTACCAGAATGGGTAATACAAGAGATCGACAAAATCAGGAGAAATTTTCTTTGGAAGAATGTTAATGAAGAAAGGAAAGGAATGGCTCTGGCAAATTGGGACTTAATTTGTAGACCAAAGATATTTGGCGGTTTAGGCATAATTGATATACAGAAATTCAATGATGCTCTTCTTGCCAAGTGGTACTGGTATTGGCAGAAATCTGAACCAAGTTTATGGAAGTCAATAATTCAGGCAACTCACACTTTTAATCGGGCCAGCGATTTACCAGAATGCAGATTCTTTACTCAAGTTCTTAAGAGGATTATAGTCTTTTGTGAGAGTTCTATGCAAAGGGTATTACAAAGTGGAGAAAGGACACAATTCTGGAATCACAACTGGGGGCAAGGCATATTAAAAAATGAATTGCCATTGTTATTTGATGGAGCAATAGACAAGGGTATTTCTGTGCAGCAGATGTTTCAGATATACTTCCGGGGTCAAATTCCAAATGCGTTTTCACATCTGGAATCAATACTGGATATCAATCAAGGAAGATCTCAGTTCAACAGATTAAATGGATTTTTGGCGAATCAACCATCTCTGGTAATGGGTCTGGATGCTGCCATTTGGAATAGGGAAGCATCAAAGGGTTTTACTGTCAAGTCCGCTTATCAAGGGCTGAAGGATCAGCCAAGACTTGATGTTAAGATTCATAGAGTGTGGAAACTTCAAGTACCACCAAGAATGAAGGTGTTTGCCTGGTTAATTTTTTATGATAAAATCTTAACTGCTGATAATTTGGCAAAACGGGGCTGGAGCTTACCAAGCATGTGCTTCTTGTGTAGAAGAGCCAACGAGAATGTCCAGCACATGTTCTCTGAGTGCAGACTTACCATGAAAGTATATGAATACTTGTCAATCTGTTTTGCTTTACCAGAAAGAAGATGGAGTTCAATTTTTCAAAATCTACAAGCTCACCATTGGATTCTTCAGAAAGGGGGTCAAGCTAAGTCGAAGGAGATAATTTTGATAGCTATGTTTGTGTGTTGGAGAGAGAGATGCTCAAGAATTTTTAGAGAAGAATGTAAAGAAGTTCATCAGCTGACGCAAGAGGTTATTGATCAATGGTCATGGCTACAAGGATAGTGTTTTAGAGAGATGAGTTTTATATATATTTCAACATTTTCTTGTTTTACAACAGTTTTGTTTTTTAATGTTCAATGTACATTGAACAACTCTAAACTTTCTTGTAAAAGGTTTCTGTAAGGAAGCCTACAAATTTTTTCAATTCAATAAATTTAAATAAGGACTTTGATCCTTATTTTTCCTCAAAAAAAATAGAATATAAGATTACTGTTCAGAAAGAAACGAACGTCCTCATCACCTTCCTTCCCCTTCTCTTCCCCTTCCTATGCGCGTTGAGTTCTGAAACACAACCTAAATCTCCGAGCTTTTAAGCTATATCACATTATCTAAAATTTTATGTATAATATTTTTATCGGATGATTATTGTATCGTGTTTCTCTCTCCTCATTTTAAAAGGTTTGTGTATGATCATGTACGAGAGATGCAATATAACTATTTAAATAATACAACTATTGTGTGTTGCTCTGTTGAATTATTGCAAAGTAAATCGTGTTGTTTATCAATGCATGTCTTTAAGTTCCAAAAAAAAAAATTCTTTAATTATTTCTGTCAAAAAAAATTAATACAAATATTTATTGTCTTGTATGTCATCAATTTTGGTGCAATTCTAAATGTATTTGACCATCTCAGAAAAGTCATGAAACTCAACTGTTAGAATTTTTAAATTGTTTAATAATTGACTAAACAACTTTTAAGTTGGTCTAAATTTAATGGAATTTTGTCAAAAATACAAAATGAAGACATGCATAAGTTAAAATTTTGAAGTTTCAATTTTTCTTAGTTATCTTATTTAATTTACACTTCATTACTTCAATTTCCTTAAAAGTGACGATTGCTCCGGTCTCTTGACTAATAACTCTTCTGCTTTGTCTCAGGATGGAATTAGAAAATTTAAAATACATAATATTTGAAAAGAAAAAAAATAATGTGGT
This sequence comes from Carex parvula, assembly GCA_025461045.1. Taxonomy (NCBI): domain Eukaryota; kingdom Viridiplantae; phylum Streptophyta; class Magnoliopsida; order Poales; family Cyperaceae; genus Carex; species Carex parvula. Next base: position 144,872 of record JAJGRW010001298.1, on the reverse strand, counting down.
CACTAAAAATCAATGTTTTAAATAGCGTTTATAGCGTCATAGCGGGAAGGCTACAAAAAAAGCTGTAGCGAATAGCGTAGCTACAGCGGAAGCTATTCCAAATAGCGTTTTTTTTTACAAAAATTATATTATATATTTGTACTATATATTAACATTATCTAAAGTTTCATAGAACAATAAATAACACCAAATTAATTAAGAAATTATAATATTCATATTGAACTAGTACAAAAGTCCATGGTTCAAAATATCTATAATAATATCATAAACTATCGATATTTTTCTATACAAAATAAATTTTATGGATCTTTATTTAAGCCCATATAAATTGTCTAAAAAAGTCCAATATGCATAGCGCGCAAATAGCGCGCTACACTCTATGCACTATAGCGGACCGCTATTACCGCTATAGCGGCTGTAGCGCAATTACCATATTTTCATGCCATAGCTTAGCGTTTAGGGTCCAAAAACGCTATAGCGGCGCTATAGCGCGCTATTGAGAACACAGCTAAAAATTGAATCAAATACCTCAAAACATCAAATGAGACTCTAACCACTAGGCTACAAGCATACATTTGTCATTTTATGAGGTAGATTAAACTATATACAAATTTTATAAAAAATAAAAATTCAATTAATTTAATATACATGTTTAAATTTTTTAAAATTATGTGAAAGGCTTAGCAATCTCTAATATTCACATAAATCCGCTCCTAATTATCTCTTCTCTCTCTCTTGCTCAATTGCTCTTGTCTCGCCTCCAAAACCTCATGCCAAGGAGAAAGGCTTGGGTCCGATGCCCATCGGACTCAAATTTGGGTCCGATGGGTTTCGGGACCGTCCGATCCACTTTAAGATTCATGCGCACGAATTTTAAAGCAGACGCGAAAGTTGCGGGCGCGAATCCTAAAACAGATCGGACGGTGAGCGAACCCGTCGAACTCACTTTGGATCCGATGCCCATCGGACCCAAATTTCTCCCCATGCCAAGAGTAGAGGAGAGGGGACACAATGAAAATTTAGTCTCTTGTGATTTAATAAAAATTATAAATTTTTGATAAAATTTTATAATTTACTTTCCTTATTAATAAAATATTTGTTTTAATAGAATAATAAATATATATGTCTTGTTCTTGTTGAAGTGCTAACTAAAATTTTCAAAAAGGCACATCACATTTTATTGTCAAACGACATCTTTACAATAGGAAAAGAAAGCCTCATTTTTTGCTCACAAATTTTCTGAGATGAACTGAAATTGTTCTAATAACTTAATGGGTATTGGGTAACATTTTTTTTTCATCATATGACTATTATTTAATTAACATTTAAAATTAAACATTTTATTTTATTATGGTTCCCCCGGATCTGTATCCTCCCGGGTACCTGACTCAAGACAATTGCAAAGAACAACCCATATTTACTCTCAGCCGGTACCTATTTGGGATAGCGCAGGGCCAGTATTATTTGGGATAGCGCAGGGCCAGTACAAATTTCATTTCCGACTCTACCCCTCAATCCCGGAAACAATTGAAATAATTGGCACCTCGTTGTCAAATTAAGCTTATTGATAGCCATTATTCTTCAAAAAAAAACTAACAGATTGGAACTTAATTTGCTAAAATTAGGGAAAAAAAGAATATGTGAGGCTTCCAATACCTATGTTCATGCCTATTTTCTGTAACAACTGTAAAATAAAAAAAAATTATTGGTGACCCCAAAAATATATACCATTTACATGTACCTACCAATAATTATCATTATTTTACAAAAAAAAAAAAAAAATTGTATGGTTCAAGTAGTTTATGCAAAATATTTAAGCTATCTAAATGTCCAATACTAATTTAATTCAACCAAACACCAACAAAGACAAATAAACAAACAAAAACTAAATTAGAGAAAAAAAGTTTATAAAGTCTCCAACCCATCCTTATAAAAACAAAAAGAAAAAGAATATTTACATATTCTGAAAACAAAACAAAAAAGACATGAAGAACACATCTCTTCCCCTTTACATCTTTGTATCTACTCTGGTTTTTTTCATTGCACTACCTATTACAACGACTCAAGAGGTGAAACCTTACATGGTGTACATGCACCACCCAACCGACAGCATGGACTCGAACGCGTTCCAAATCGCCGCCCTATCTAAGGTTCTTGGCAGGTTTGTTATAGCCTTTTCATATACAATTTTATATGAACTTAAATTGTTAATTTCCTTAATTTTTTCATTCTCTTAATTTTATAATGCCATTGAAGTTTTGGAATGTGCTTATTCAATATGACACAATGTGTAAATTTTGATCCAATTCAAAATTGTTTGGTCACTAATAAAATGGTTTGATCATTTTAGCAATATAATATAATATAATTAACCTTGATAGATGACCCATATTGATATATGGATCCTATTGAAATGACATATCTACAATTTATTTTTTTAATTGGGATAACTTTTGATTAGCATATGAAAAAATAATTATATGAAAGGGATGTAAAGACCGCTAGCAATGCTAGGATTTGGTGCTGGAGGGTGACGTGGCATCTATTGGTGGACTGAGTGATTATTAACATGACTTAATAAAGAATTTTTTTATTTTTTTATATATGAAATGGAATTTCCTGACACAATTTTATTTGACAATCATGACCATAAACACAAGAATAGGGGTGTTCATTGGGTCCGGTTTAGTTGGTTTTGAACCGAACCGAATTAGTTTGGACCAAACGGTTCGGTTTAATGGTTTGGTTCGGTTTGTTTTTTAAAACTGAATTATAATTTCGGTTCGGTTCGGTTTGAAAATTTTTAAAACCGAAATAACCGAACCGACCGAACTTTTATATTTTATGAATTTGGTCCGGACCGTCCCGGTTATTTCTTAGTACCCCGGTTTATTTCTTAATCAATTGCTTTAAATACTTCGGTTTATTTCTTAGTACTCCGGTTTATTTCTTAATACCCCAGTTTATTTCTTAATATACTTCGGTTTATTATAAATCAATTGCTTTAAATGAAAAATTAATATATTTTGGTTTGAACCGAACAAACCGAAATAAAACTTTGGTTCAGTTCGGTTCGGTTGCAATGCTAAATCGGTTCGGTTCGGTTCTATTTTAGAAACCGAATTATTACTTTGATTTGTGTAGTTCGGTTCGGTTACACCCCTAGATCCATATATCAATATGACAAGAACTAGTCACATTTTACAAATTTTAAATTATTAATTGTTATATTCTACATTCCCTTAAAAGATTATTTCTTATTGGTATATAACATGTGAAATTCTTCATATATTTTGAAGATCATATTTTGACATTTGTTCTTGTATTTGATACATAAAATTTTAAACTTGTTTATTTTTTAATTTTTCAAGTGAGGAGGCTGCCAGGAAGGCTATAGTTTATCACTATACAGATGTTGTAAGTGGATTCTCTGCAAATTTGACTCCAGAACAAGCTGAGGAACTCAAAAGTAAGTTTCAAACATTCTTTGAATTGTTTCAAATTTAAAATGATTTTCTTTTATGGCACATTTAAGTAGTAGTGAGAATTGAGGTCAACATATATGATTGTTTGATTATGATTTGTTGTAAAAATAATTTAAACTATTGATGAAATTATAAAACTTAATATATGATACATACATATATTATATGAGAGGGATCAAGTTACAACAATTTTGAGTTACAACAAAGTTACAACAACGATTTTCTACATTTTGAAATTCCAAATTGTCGATCCAAACCATGCAACATAATCTCTACAATAAAATATGCTTCCAGATCAAATTTTACATTTTTTTGAATTTTTTTACTATTTATTAAGTATTTTACAAAAACTAGTCAAATTCAGACCATTGAATTTTGTACCCATCTTAATAAATAGTAAAAAAATTCAAAAAAATGTAAAATTTGATCTGGAAGCACATTTTATTGTGGAGATCATGTTGAACGGTTTGGATCGACGATTTCGAATTTCAAAATGTAGAAAATCGTTGTTGTAACTCAAAATTGTTGTAACTTGATCCCTCATATTATATATGTTTCTAAAAAATGAGAAGGGATCTAGTTACAACAATTTTGAGTTACAACAAAGTTACCACAACCATTATTTAGATTTTCAAAGTCCAAATCGTCGATCCAAACCGTTGAACATGATCTCCACAATAAAATGTGTTTCCAGATCAAATTTTATATTTTTTTGAATTTTTTTACTATTATTAAGATGGGTACAAAATTCAATGGTCTGAATTTGACTAGTTTTTGTAAAATACTTAATAAATAGTAAAAAATTCAAAAAAAATGTAAAATTTGATCTGCAAGCACATTTTATTGTGGAGACCAACGATTTGGATCGACGATTTGGACTTTGAAAATCTAAATAATGGTTGTGGTAACTTTGTTGTAACTAGATCCCTCCTCCTAAAAAATAATGTGATTTGGCGTATGTTCTCCCATACATCAAGGATTTAAAATTTCAACGAAATCAAAGGTTCTTAATGCATCATTAAACAATATTTTTTGCATGAATTATATTGTTGAGCTATCTATTTGTTCAATAATGTACTTATATATTTTCTTTTTTAATTTTATTTGAAAAATCATTTGTAAAGATTGTAATAATAATGATAAATCAAAATTAAACAGAAAGACAAATGCAGCTTATGTCTCAAATAATTTTCTCTATTCCTGTTATTATATACTATTATTAGGATGCACTTAGAAATGTAAAGCAAATAATATATTATTATTTTTTTGGCAGAGATACCTGAAGTCACAAGTGTTAAACCTAGTGAGCCTTACAAGCTCTCTGATCCATTCCACCAGTTCTAAGCTGTTGCTTTTATTAAACATGTAATAATTTTGTTTAAGTGTTGTTTTGAGGGTTGTTTAATTAACAATTTATTGTAATTTAGTCCTGAAATTTTTATGAGTATATATCTCATGTTTTATTTTATTGGTAAGATTACAAAATATTCAATAGCATATCAGAAATTTGTGTAGTATCTAAATTGGTTTTTATTTATATATTTAAGTAGTATTGAAATTGTTCAATGAGTATTCATGAAAGTTTATTGGATTGACCAGACTTGAAGAATTTTAAAAATAAAGTGCAATTACCAGAAAGTAAGAGCAATTTTACAGGTTACAATCACTACCAACAAATTGCTCCATTTTCTTGAAGTTTGTTTAGTTTTTGTATTTAAATGCACTATGGATAATATAAATGGGTGTAAATTAGGAATGCTATCTATGTCAATTTTTTTTTAAAGAGATATTAAAGTCAAACCTTCTAAATTTCAATGTTCATAGGAACTTCTCTGAATTTCAAACCTGTCGTCCTCCCACATGGAAATCATTGCAATTTACCAATAGACCAAATACTAGTTCTTATCTGTGTCTAGTTTTAATTAAGAAAAGTTGATGAATAAGTTGAATTAATCTATAAAAATGGTTAATTGAGGCTTAAGTACAATCTCAGATGGTGATTGAATTTTTTTTTTTTTTTTTTTACAATGAATCCATTTTCTTTCAGGATAATTATTTTGCATCCGGATTTTTGTTCCATTTTTCTTTTGCAAGGTCAGTACCAGAGCGCTTATGCAAACATGTAAAAATAATTAATCCCTCTAATCACCATATTGAGAGCTAATCTATTTGCTTAAATTTGTGCACAATTTTTTTGTACTTAAGTAGAGAGAAATAAGAGGCTTTATTTTTAACTCGAGTGGTCAAAAAACAAAAACTTATGACAACTCACTACTACAAAAACTGGTTTTGTACACTGCACATTGTACACGGATTTGGCAATTATATTAAAAACAGTGTACCAAATATGAGGTTAAAAATCTGAACGATTTGTACACGGATAATTAGTTAACAATCAGTGTCGAATTATTAGAGAGAGCTACACGGTTTATTAGAAACCACAAATCCGTGTGTAAATAAGTGTGTGTGCAAATAATTGAGAGAGCTACACGGACTTTTAATACAAAGCCGTGTAGGAACATTACACACGGTTTTTTAATATATAGCCGTGTATAAATCTTATAATTGTACACGGATTTATAACTAAAAAGCCGTGTAGAAATAGGTGGAGAGCTACACGGATATATAACTAGATAGCCGTGTATAATAGTGTAGGGTTTTATTATCTTCCCTTCCAGAGCGCCGTTTTGATCAAGTTTTTAGTTCATACATCGAACTGAGCTTTTTATTTCTGCGAATTGATCGTGCTGGCCAGCACTGAGATCTGAGATCTTTGAATTAAGTTTGTATTTTCTCCTCTCCATCTTTCTAAGGTTAGTAATATGTATTTAAATCATTTTCTTTCTCTAATTTTCTGTTATATATATATTTAGGCTTATTTAATTAGGTCATTTCATGCATTCTTGAATTCTTAATTTTAGATGTAATTAATTAGTGTATTGTGGTCCAATAACCGACCTTTAGATGCTTTTAGGTCCATGCCCGTTCAAAATTAATCCAATAGGGAATTAATTTATTCTGCGTGTGAAATATGCCGTACTTATTTCCATATTTTCGTCTTCTCCTTTATCAATTTTTAAAATCATAATTTAAGTAACAAGTTCCAATCAAAATAAAATAATTTACGCCACCTTAACTTAAAAGTAAGCAACTTAAACTCTTTTTAATTTTAAGTAATAATCAAACATGACCATAAAAATAAATAATGAAGGAGAGTAATAAAAATTTCATTTTGACAATTACTCACCATTTAACTTGTAATACTATATATTCATTTAGACAGTTTGTTTCGAGAACGGAGTAGGTCCGATGCCCATCGGACCTACTTTTAGGTTCAACGAGCATGATGACCGTCTGATACAATTTAAGATTTGTGTGCACGAAAATTGAAACGGATGCGCACGAAGTTTAAAGCGTTCCGCATGAATCTTAAAGCAAATCGACGGTGATTAAACCCATCGAACCAGAGTAGGTCCGATGCCCATCGGACCTACTCTCAAGTGGTTTGTTTCACCCATTGATGGATTCAAAGTATTGACTTAAGACAAGATGATAAATAATGTATGCTGGATGCATCTCCTCTGGTCTCAAACTCTCAATCATAGCACTGTTCTTATCAATGCATAGTACCGTTGGGATTAATTAGCTAGAAACAACAAACATAAGGAAACACAGCAGCAGCTCAGCCTGGCCCCGGAGCCTGTAAAATTTTAATTTCTACCATGTGCGCCTGAATCAGGGATTTGAATTCATGTCGGTTTGTTGTAACACCATTAATTACAATAGATATTTATTTTGTGTTGTTTCTGCTTTAGTTTAGAAAAACCTTTATGTGTGTGTGTCATTATCCTATTAGTATTTGTTGAAAAAAATATAAAGTTGTGTATTTGTTCAAGTAATTAGTTTGTAGATAATATAGAGTCTGGTTAATTAGTATGACATCAGTGTCATTTCAGCCTATATAATACCAACTCTAAAACCTACTGAGTCGACTTCAAACGGTGAATCTAAACTGTTCAAACCGATCTATTTCATTAGTTATGCGTTTACATGTCAAATTTATAATGTTTCGAATTTATTTAATATCAAGTCAAGTATTTCTCGAATTTATTTAGTATCAGATCAAATGTGTGACTTTTTAAGTTAATTTTAATGCATTCATTTTCAACATTTTTGACCGCTTGATTTAATACTAAAATAACTAGAAAATATAAATTTTTTGCATGTAAACACATCACTCATAAAGTAAATCGGTTTGAACGGATTGGATTAGTCGTTTGAAATATATCCAATAAATTTTGTAATTGGTGTCATATGACATCGATATCATCCTAGCCAGACTCGATAATATATGATACTTATTACTATCAAGGCCTCTGATTATAGAAGAAAAATTTGACCAAGACACAATAAAACAAAATTATTTGTTACCAAATAATTCAACATTGTTCACCATGCTTCTAAATGTTGAACAACCAACCATTATCATTTGTAAACACAACTTATTGCAATAATGAGAATTTGGTGTAGAATGACTGGAAAAGAAAAATATGCATTTAAAGAGGTAACGATTCCATTGGAGATGGCTACAACCGGATCAGGACAAAACACAACAGTACCCAAATTTTTTTCTTTTAATGTACACATGAATTACCGTGTACCGGGTCACTGACGCTGTATCTTTATAATTTGTTACCTACGATGTTTAGTTTGTGCATGCCACAGAGAATCTGATCACCAATAATGTTGTTTGAACTGTAACTTCATTGCTTGTTCATCTCTTTCCCTACCTTTACTGTTTTTCACTCTGTTTCTCAGATCTCAAATCTCTCTCAAACAATCTCTCTTGTGATAATCGACTTCCTTTGATTTCGAACTTGTTTTATCTTGGAATCTCAATTTCTCAATTCATCTTTCATTCAACAATCTACTACAAATTGTTAGTGTTTTTCTTATTCTGTAAACAACCATTGTTAGTTCTCAAAAACAAAAAAAAAACAAAAAAAAAACAAAAAAAAAAACCAAAAACTTCATCTCTTTTGCTATCTTTACTGTCTTCACTCTGTTTCTCAGATCTCAATCTTTCTCTCTCTCATACAATCATCCTTTTGGTCATTGAGTTCCTTTGTTAATTAACCGATATTTTTCCTCTTGAAATCTCAATTTCTCTATTCATCTTTCATTCAACAATCTACTACAAATTGTTAGTGTATTTTTTTCTGGTTCTGTACGCAACAACCCTGCTTCTTATAAAAAAAAAAAAAACCAAAAAAAAACCAAAAGAAAAAAAAAACAGAGAGATAGTAAGTCAGAAGAAGCAAAACTCGATGGCGTTAGCTCTTTCAACCGTTGGTGGATGGTTCGGGTCTGCAATCATTAGCAAACTAGTCGAAACGGGCTATTTGTACTTGAGAAAGCGTATGCTACCTGCCGATACTGAATCCCAGCTAAGTAGCCTGAAAGCAGCTCTTCCCAAGATCAAAGCTGTCATGGGTGTTGCCGAGGTGCTAAAATTCAAGCACCCGAATTCAGGGGTGAATGAATGGCTGGAGCAATTCAAAGAAGCTTTCTTAGCAGCTGAAGACGTGCTTGACGAACTCAAGTACCGGGAGCTGGAAGACATGGTGAAAAATCGAGATCAGGTTAGTGGATCTTCCTCTTCAGGTTATATGAAGAAAAAATTTTGCTCGGTCAAGAAAAAATTTAGTGGTTATTCCAATAGTAAAGATATATTGAAGAGGCTGAGGGGGGCTGTGGAAAAGTTAGATCGGGCTGCCAGAGATGTCGGCCCTTTCTTCCAATTTGCAATTGCAGTAGAGAAACCCAATAATGAGCCAGTTTACACTTCTAGTCAAGAAACTATATCCTTTTTAACCGAAAGCAAAGTGTTCGGTCGTGAGAATGAGATAGCCATCATAAATGAATGGTTAAAGAAACCAGCATCTAATATCTCTGCCTTTTGTATTGTGGGGGCGGGTGGATTAGGGAAGACCACACTTGCGCAGTTAATCTTTGAGGAAATTAACAGAGAGAACCATTTTGAAAAAACAATTTGGGTTTGTATTTCAACAAGCTTTAGTGTAAAAGATATAACAAGAAAATCCTCAAAGACCTTGGTGAGAAAACCCATAATGGTGAGTCATTAGATGGCCTATTGAATAGCTTGAAGGAGAGGATCCGTTCAAAGAAAGTTTTTCTCATTCTAGATGATGCTTGGAATGACAATAACAGGGGTGATTGGGAAAAATTGGTTGCACCCTTAAAAAATTTGTACAACAAGGAAGTAAAATTTTACTCACCACTAGAATGGAATCAGTGGCTGACATGTTTGCTCATGTGCTAAATGGTGAACGAGAAAATCTAGTGTTAAAAGGCTTGGAACAGCAAGAGTTGTTAGAGCTGTTCAATAAGTATGCATTTTGCGGTTATAACCCTGACTATCATACAAATTTGCAAAAGATCGGAAACAATATTGTAAAGAAACTCCGAGGTAGCCCCCTTGCAGCAAAGGTGATTGGAGGTTTGCTGAATGCATCCATGGATATCTCTTACTGGGAAAGAATTTTGAACCATGATTCGCTGATCAACTCAGAGAAAGCTACGGATGTGTTAAATGTGCTGAAATTGAGCTATTACCATCTACCATCACATTTGCAAGAATGCTTTAGATTTTGCTGCATATTTCCTCAAGATTATAAGTTCGGCAAAGATGAGTTGATCAAAATGTGGATGGCCTCTGGATTTATTCATGGAAAAGAAAGACCTGAAGATATCGCAGAGGACTATTTGAATCACCTTTTTAGAAAATCTTTCTTTGAAAAATCTTTCGAGTTTGAGTCTGAGAGGTATGTTATGCATGATTTGATGCATGATCTGGCTCAGAATGTATCGGAAGGAGAATGTTGCAGAGTAGAACCAAATGGTGAATCTGATGATATACCTGTAACTGCACAACATGTCGCTGTTCCAGAAAGTAAAATTGAAAGGATATTCAATCTTACAAATTTACGCACCTTGGTAATAAGTATAACCTTGATTGGAGATCGATTTGTTCCCCCAAATGGTTCACTTAAGAAAACTTTGCGTTTATTGGTCATACAAGGAAAAGGTAGATGTGAACTGCCGGAGGAGATTGGTAGTTTGTTGCATCTTCGCTTTCTAAAGGTCAACTCATTTATGCATCAACAATCACATAGATATTTGTTTCATAGTTCACTTTATAAGCTTTACCATCTTCAAGTGCTAGAAGTGACCAATTTGTTTGGAGATCCAGGTAATTATGAGGGTATTGAAACAACTGGAATTACCAATCTTGTTAGTTTACGCTATATGAACCTTCCCTACGAGGTAAAGCAAAAAATTCACGGAGTGCACAAGTTGACCTCTCTACAAGAGTTAGATTTTTTGTTGGACGGGAGAGTGGTCAGCATATAGATGAACTAGAGATGCTAAACAATCTCCGATACCTTTCTATTGAGAATATTGAGAATGTAGGGGATCCACTTGAAGCTACAAATGCAAACCTATCCAAAAAGGAAAGTCTTATATCACTATCCCTGTATTGGACTAAGGGAGCAATTATCATGACCCTGAGCAAGTCATTGACAACCTCCGACCCAATCCAAATCTCAAGAAATTGATCATTGGGTATTATACAGGCCACAAGTCTCCAATTTGGACAAGTGATTGTGCTTTGGAAAGGCTATATTGCTTCGACATGCCAAATTGGGAATCCTGGGCAGGACCACATAGTTGTTATGCATTTCCAAATCTAAATGAACTTACAATCGAAGACTGCCCAAACCTGGCCAATATACCGACCATTCCTTTTTCTCTTTTCAAATTTCATGTAGATAATGTGGGACTCAATTCCCTTCCAGATATGCACCACAGTTCTAGCATTACAGATGAAGCACCATCATGTATGAAATCATCGCTTAGAAGAGTACATATTGCCAAATGTCCCAAATTAATATCATTGAATGGATTTCTGCAGCAAGAAAACCTAGATTTACAATCTGTTGAGGAACTAACCATCAGAGACTGTGAGAATTTGGTTCAGTTACCAACTGGTGCATTTAGGAACTTTGTGTCACTAAAACACTTAGTTATAATGGGAAGCCCAAAGCTGGTAACAGTTGATAACCAGAGCATCTTGCTACCTGCGAAACTAGAAGATCTTTCAATGGGAAACTATGGCGAACTTGATGTGTCATTGTTAGAGTCAGCATCACACCTCTCTACACTTGATACTCTTCATATTCAAAACAGTGCAAATATTACTTGTATCCCTTCCTCTGAAAATGCATTTACATCGCTCAGAATCCTGTCCATCAGTGGATGCGACAAGCTCATTGAAATTTCATCTATGCCACAAGCACAAACTGTCAACCAAGGAAACAACTTGGTCTCTTTAAAGATCAGTTCTCTAGATATTGATCACCTCTGTCTCCTTCTTATTGAGCCACTTAGATGCCTAAGATTTGTTAGTTCTCTGAGAGTTGGCGAGTGTTCAGGGATGGAGGCCCTGCCAGAGCAATGGTTGTTACAAAACAGTAGTACCCTCGAGAGTTTGATCATCTGGGATGCAAGATCGCTGCGGTCATTGCCTGGTACAATGGTGATGCTCACTGCCCTTCAACAACTTCACATTGGCAATGCTACTTTGCTGGAAGAAATGCCAGAGTTGCCTACTTCGCTGATTATTAAGAGCATTCGTCGCAACTAAGCTCTCTGACTCTATTTCAACCCTCATCGTAAGTGTTATTATGATTATATTTCCTGCCTAGTTTTTGTTTGTTCCGTGCTCTATGTTATTTCAAGTTTTGAATCCTCTCAATAGCTCTTGCAATTGATTAAGTTCTCATTTGCAACCGTTGGTCTTTGTGTAACTTCTTGTAGATGACTCACGCAAACACAAACATGGACCCCCACCAACAAGTTCGTGCCACATTGCTGTTGTATAAAGAAGTAGATGATGGAATTATGCAAGCTCCACTTCATTAAGCACATGGAAAAAATGTAATTACATAAATACCATGTACGAGATACAAATAACTGCCACTGTGGTTTATTCATGAAGGTATATATCTCTCCTTGTTCCCAATTTATTAATTTCTGTTACATTTATTTTAAATTGAAATTTCAGAGATAATAACACATTTTCAAATTAACTCCGCCTATATCTAAATATGTAACCGGTCCCAAACCAAGACAAGAGGAGTGTTATTAATTTTTTTTTGAGTTAAGTTTCTTGTGAATAAAAAATAGTACTTCCAATTTCAAAGGGCCAATGAGAAAATATTCGAAAGTGGAGGGCCTCACGTTTAATTCAAGCACCACTCTAACTGGCATAAGTTTGTGCAATTGGTTTGTTCAATTGGAGTTTTCGTTAAATTAAGTGCTTTTGATCGGGTCTTTATTATTATTTTTTTTCAGTAGTCAGTAGTGGTATATGTGGGTGTACAAGCTTGAGTTACCATATTGGTTTAATAATTTTGGACTTTGGTAAAAAAATTTGGTGAATAGAACAACAATAAATTCTAAAGCATTTTGCACCAAAACTACAGTAACTCTCTAATTAGTCGTCTTAAGGTTCGTAGATTCTTGTTTTGTTTTGTTTTGGTAGTCTTTTCCTGTGACAGATTTTTACTGCAATGCACTTTAAGTTTGGCAACTTAAATTAATTATTCAGGTTATTAATTCATGACATGACAATTTATTCAGGTTTCAGTGGTGAATATCGTGATGCCAAAAGATATGGGTTTCAGACCATTAGCTTTTTCACTGAAATAACATGTTTGAATAGAAAAGGAAATTGAAGAGAGAAAAGGATAGAAGCCATGTCTCTCTGTTAGAAGAAAGAAGCCTCTTTTGCAAGCTTTTTAAGGGTTTGCTCTCTTGTTTTAATCCTACCAAAATACACCAGGCAATCTCAAATCAGTGTATGATATTGTAAGATAGTGTGAGAGAGTGTGATTGGCTATATTATTTTGTTGTATTGTAAAGACTCCATGATATAGTGATCTTGTGCCGTGCTCCCGTGGTTTTCTCCCGCAAGGGTTTCCACGTAAAATCTTGTCTCTCTTTATGCTTGATTGCTTGATTTTTTTTGTGTCTCTCTTTATTTTTTGTGCTTGATTGCTTGTTGTGGTTGGCTTCTTTGTGTGTGTTCCATTTTTCTCCAATTGGTCAGATATTGGCGTATGTCCACAAGGTGTTCGACAAAATTATTTCTTGAACACTTCTGCAATTGTCTCCAACATTCAGACCTTTCAATTTTTAGTCATTTTGACGTTGTACCGGTCGTTGCATTTTGAATTTTTAGTAATTTATAAAGACATCTTCAGTGATTCTTAATTAAATTTATTCTGACAATACCCCAGATTTTAGCATACAGTCAACCGTACAGTTTTTTTAATTTCACTCAGTTCCATGTTGTATTTCAACTGGACTGATATCTGTTTCATTCATGAATTAATATATTAAGATAGGATCAAGTAAAAGGAAAAAGATTCAGTGCCAGATTCCTAGGAAGAACATGAGGTTAATTAGATCAAGTTGTTGTATGTGCTGATTCCTTTTTCAATCATGTGGTTTTTTACTGTTATTATTCAGGTGGCAGTATTCTGAAGTCAACTCAAACAAATTATGACAAATTCAAATCTGGAGGCCAAATTACGACCTTTCACAATGAACCTCTAGTGATTAATATCCACCAAACATAGTGTGTTTGCTATGTCCTCAATTTCAATTTGGTTGCAATTTGAGAATTTTGTAGAACTTTTGGTGAGAAAATAACTGAAAACAAGAAAATTTGATAAATAAAATAAATAAAACGCAATAAGTATAATCTTTTTACGAACGATATAGCTTATCGAATATTAAATTTGTTAATCTAGAGAACCATCCTTTAATATAGTGGAAAAAACAATATCCTAGTACCGTGCACGAGGTCGCAGGATCAAAACCCGGATGGACAAATTCTTTGTAGATATTAAATAATTTGGTAGCTTGACTTCTAACTTTTACTAAAAAAAATTATTAATCCAAAAAAGTTAAAACAGTGTATAAATTATGTTTGCTCTAAAGTTTTATAAAAATTACAAACGTGACAATGCATATAAACCATTTTTATGAACTATATAATATTAATATCAAATATTTTGTAACTTTATTTCTATTTTACAATCAGATGTTATTATTAGTCCCCGCCCCGTGTCTAATAAATGTAATAACACGCAAGGCTAATCAAATAAAATAGCAAGCTACAGTGGAAGCGAATAATACAACAAGCAATAGTCATAAATATCCATAAATATCAGTACATACATATCATCCATAAAATCCACATCGGGATAAAATCAACATAAACTACGCAAGGGAATACATGATCTATCGAGTCCAATGTGCATAACAAAAGCATTGGACTCGTAAACCTATCAAAAGTCCCAATCCACTAATCAGCGGCGTGGCCATCGGGGACAGCTCCTGACGTCTCCTGCTGCGGATCGCCAGACCCTGTACCTGAAATTCCACATCCAAAAAAGTGAGTGAGCGAATGATCGCCCAGTATGTGACCCAGTATTATCCCTTCAGAGATCCTCTAAGTCAAACACATTTTAATTTTGAAATCTACGTAAAGTCGGTAATTGTTCACTTTTAATGCACATGTTGCAGAAATTAAAACCTATCATAGTACTACAAAAGAAAAATATATATATAGTAGATGACATGATGTGTTTATCTTATTATGCCAAAATGATGAAATTTTCCAAAACCAAAATACAATGAAAATGAATATTATACTCAATCAGAGTCCAGTATAATAGGTACTGTGTGTACAAATTAATATAGTAATAATACGAATAATTTTGTCACCCCGTGCCGTACCAATTTGAATTGATATTTCCAAACCGATATAACACAAGGACTGCGAAAATGAACGAAAATGATAAAGTAACAACTCAATGCATAAAATAGTATAATATTCCTAAAAGACCACCTGAGAAACCAAGTGGTCTCTCAGCTCAATGGCTAACGGGCCGACTAGTTCCATACCAACCAACCGAAACGCAGTCACTCGGTCTTATTCTCTCGCTCACCAATGCACATATGTAACTAAAATACTATGTCGTCCTCTACGAGAAGAGGACAACTAATACCCTAATATATTATTAAATTAAGTTATATACTCCTAAGAAAGCAGTAAATTTTCATTTATAAGGGTTTATGCAAATCCTAAATTACAGTTCAGAAAGGATTAAACATGCTTCAATGCAACTACATAAATAAAGGTGCAGATGTCAGGGTAAGTGGTCGATTGGTAAGAGTACGCCACGAAAGAAAAATACAGATATCCCACACCTGATAAGTCGGCCGAAAGCAACGTACGCTAAAAATCTCCGCAATCCGCACGATCCTCGCCTGCATCGGTATTGCCATCAGCGGGATCGAACCACGGGTCTGAATCGAAATAGGTCTGCGGACCTGTAATTCAGACATAATTAATTAAATATTTAACTAACCATTCGTAACCCTATTCCGCATTTAATTATTTTTTTAACTAATTGTTCGAATTGAATTAATTAACTATGGTTCGAAATCTACTCAATCGATTCGGTCGGTGTGACTCGGTTCCGATTGAGCGTAAAATTTAGTTCTAAGTCAGTTTAATTTAATTTAACGTAAATTAAATATTTGTTATATTTTAATTTGAAGATAAACTGTTCTTAAATAATTTATTATAACATTCAAATAATGTTATTACGTATTTTATTCGATAAAAATACATAAGGTATAAATTACGTAATTTAAATCGTTATTATTTAACCCTAATTAAATACTTGTAATTTAATGTGCGTTTCCTATTTAATTTAGCTACAATCAATTTATTTTACTCCTAAGTATGAAATTAATTATAGTACGTTAATTACGTAATTATTTTATTTAATAAACCTTTCTAATCGTCACAATTCGAAAATATTAGTATATTGTTAATTAATTGTCTTTTATTAATTAACAACATAGTTTATTTAGAAATCATTTTTTTATTTAAAGAAAATTCTATTTACTTAATTTATAACTTCTAATTTCCTGATTTATTATTTCTAATTATCTAAGGTGTGTAATTAAATGCGTCTCGAGATCATACGATGCCCAAATCGGATCCTTGTATCTGCTCAAATTATGTTATGAGACGAGTAATCCAGGGCTATTATAATCATCTCTCGATCTTTAAGTTTATGTTATTTTCCGATTTTTAGTTGGACTTTCAAATAATTTAAAACGTCAATTAGTTGCACATTTAATCTCGATCACTTTTTAATAAATGTCACGACTTCCGATCGAGCCTACCGTGAGGAGGCTCGAGACCCTAATTTTTCTAAACCATATTTTACTTCAATTTATTTTAACTAAAGTCCCAAAATATGCTTCGTAATTAAATATTCTATGTTCTCGAATTTCTAATCTAATCTACGAAATATTAGTTTCATGTTCTATCCTATAAGTGTTGGGTTTGTACAACCCTATCAAAAATGGGCTAAATCCGAATAATCAATTCAAGGCCTATTGCCCCAACTCCTCTTTAATAATTCGGCCAAGTCCAACAGAAAAGAAAAATGCCCAAGTCCCATTAATTTGCTAAGGCCCAAAACCGAAATTCAATATTAAATCCACATTTGCAGTTTAATCCCCGATTCAATTTTTATTTACGCAAGGGCCCATAATTTACAGTTCAACCCAAACAATTTCAAAAAATTTCACAAAGGTTCCTGTCATTTCAAGGTCTGGTAAAAGCACAGAATCAGTACCAGTACACAAAGGAGCAAGAGCACCAGCAATCACAACAGAAACAAGGCGTATAGCCAACACAGACATAGAAGACTGGTACCAGTACGATACCAGTACAGTCAAGTAAAACCAGAAAGGCCAACAAGTCACAGAAACAACCAAGCCAGCGCCCAACAGCAAAAGGGTCGGTACCGGTGCGGTACCAGTACATAAAAGGAACAAGCAACAGAACCGAAACCCGCAAGGACAGAGACAAGAGAGATGGAGACAACCCGGCCCCTAAATCACCGTACCTGTACTGGTACGGTACCAGTAAAAAATCAGCAAGTAACCGAGACAAGGAAAGGGAAAAACACGGAAAGAAGGCAGCAGCCACCAAACAAACAAAAGAAACGGCACAAGCCACAGATCAGAGCAAGCAACAAGCACGAAGGAAAAGAAAGCGAACCAGCCCGTATAATCACTGTTCCGGTACTGGTACGGTACTAGTAAAACCAGCAGGCAACATAAACACAAAAAACTCGCACCAGTAAACCAGCACAACAAGCAAACAACAGCCGGTCGGGAAAATCAACAACCCGAGCCCGGCATCAAATAAATAGGTAGTTGAATAGTTACCCGAGAGAGAGAATCGCAACGAGGGTCAAAATTAGGCCGGTTCCAAGCTAACGGTTGCCTCTTCGGCCTTCTCAAAATCTAGCAAGCACCACAGTAAGCACCCGGCACCAAGGAAAACGCACAAAAGCACCGGCAAGCTTAGATCAACGGACAACCCTTTTAGGGTTTCGGATTATTGCAAATCACAGAGGAACAAAACAGAAAAATAGAGGGAGAAAGGCGAAAATCTCAACACATGAGAGCAAATAAACAACCACCAGCCAAAAACGAAAGAAAGGCAGTTCTTATAACCGAGAGAGAGAAAGGGCGACGTAAGAGTCAAGTTGTCAGAGCCCTCTCTCAGAGAGTAGGCACGCACGCGGGTCGTAGAGTCGGCTCTGCCAGAGGCGAAATAAATGGCATGCGACCGGGGCAGAGATCGTACGGGGCAAAGAAGAAAGAGCGGGGAAAACTCAAGTGCCCCTTTTTTTTTTTCTTCTCCTCAAGGCAAAGGAACTGAGAGAGCAATGCGGTGGGGGTTCGCTGTCAGTGAGAGGGGATCGGCGATGGGGCTTCAATGTCAGCGAGAGAGAAGAAGGAAAACCCAAAAAATGAAGAGGGGGAGGGGGTTGCGTAACCAGAGAAGTAGAAGGGGCGGATCCGAACCCAATTTTTAGAATGGGATTTTGGGGAGCAAGTCCTCTCCATTAGTAATAAAGAGAGGGAGAGGGCCCTTTGAGATTTGTGCAAAAATTAAAGTGAACGGTGGAGATAATTCCAAAAATCAAAATATAATTTGATCACATTTAGACAAATAAAATACGTTTAATCAAACTTATTTCCTTAGTATTTGTGCTTATAACTTTGTACTTAGTTTCGAATATTCGTTGATTTAATTCAATGTTTTAAATAGCGTTTATAGCGTCATAGCGTGAAGGCTACAAAAAAAGCTATAGCGAATAGCGTAGCTATAGCGGAAGCTATTCCAAATAGCGTTTCTTTTTTTACAAAAATTATATTATATATTTGTACTATATATTAACATTATCTAAAGTTTCATAGAACAATAAATAATACCAAATTAATTAAGAAATTATAATATTCATATTGAACTAGTACAAAGTCCATAGTTCAAAATATCCATAATAATATCATAAACTATCGATCTTTTTATATACAAAATATCTTAAGCATCATGATTCATTATATTTTTTTTTTCTATACAAAATAAATTTTATGGATCTTTATTTAAGCCCATATAAATTGTCTAAAAAAACCCAATATGCATAGCGCGCAAATAGCGCGCTACACGCTATGTGCTATAGCGGACCGCTATTACCGCTATAGCGGCCGTAGCGCAATTAGCGTATTTTCATGCCATAGCTTAGCGTTTAGGGACCAAAAACGCTATAGCGCGCTATTTAGAACACTGATTTAATTTATACTTTATTTATAATCATCGTCAAATTTTATTAAATTTCTAGTAACGCTTTCATTAACATTCTTACTTTATTTTTTTATAGTTGTATTATTTCTAAGCATGTCACAAAATTTGCATTTTAATTTACGAGAACTTTAATTTAATAACTTGAAAATTTTATTTTGGTTTAATATTTGCCTTTATATATTTTTATTTATTTGTTTACTTAACGAGAAATTATAATTAGTCGTAATTCATAATTTTTTTTGTTAATTAATTAAATAACGTTTTCAGACTATAACACTTAGTCTATAAATATTTTTCCAGGATTCCGTCACTTTTCTCAACGAATATAAGGACTCGTCAATTAAATTTCAAATCCAACATTTTTCAATTTCAGTAGGCCCAAAATAATTTAATCCAAGTAGCATTTTCCATCTGGCCCAATATTTCTTTTTGATGGTTAGCGGATTGCCGCTAACAAATATATTGATTAAAAAAAAGTAGTATTTACACAATTTATTTAGAAAAACCACCCTCCATAAATAGGAAAAAAAAAGGAAAAAGTACACAGTCGGTATTGTAACTAACTTGCAACCAATGCCGCCAGCATTGTGCAGTATTCACCCGCATCTGGTGCACCTCCCTCATTTTTATATGAAGCGCGTCGAAGATAAAATCAAAAGTTGTATCATTTAACAATAGATTCACTGGTCTCCTTTTGTTTGAGAAGAACCTCCTATTCCTTTCCTTCCAAAGGGTCCAAACTCCTGCCGTCCAAACTAATGGCATCCAAACCACCCCCCAAAAAGATCTTTCTAGCCGCGTCAAACGACCGGCCAGACTAGACCAGATCTTAAGGATTTCAACCCCTCAGACACGCTGATATCGTGTCTAGCCAGGAGGTCCCTCTAGAACATGCGTGCGAAGGGGCAATCTGGCCCAAATTTTAGTAACAAGTGACCAAGCTATGGCTGGATTACTGAGCAGCGGGTCCCATTTAATTCCCTTCTATTTCAGGACATCTCTTATTTGCCGCTACGCGTAACTGAAATTCGGATTTCCTTTTCGTAGGTTCACCAAACCTTCAAATTTTTTATTTTCAGTTTTCAATTAATTATATAACGAACCAAATTTACTATAACAATGTCTTACAAAATCAAGCTTATGAAGTTTGAGCACTTAATTGCTGCATGTCCAAATTAGTTCAAATCAATACACATTAATTTCTGTTATATTTCTTTTCAAATTAAATTAAATTTGAGAGATACTAACATTTCAAACTTTTAATTCCGCCTATATCTAAATGATGTAGCCAGTCCCAAGCCCGGACAAGAGGAGGAGGGTTATTTAAAAAGTTTGAAAAGTGTATATTAAACAATTAACAATTCAATGTGAAACAGTGAAACAAAAAAATGACAAGAAAGTTAAGTATGGTATAAGTTGGAAATAGAAATTTGAAGTTTTATCTGGGTACAACATTTGTTTCAACAATAGGATATTTGATGCTTATATATATGACCAATTGAGACAAAATGATAAAAGATAATATCTGCAATTCAAAAGGGCCAATGTGCAAAACTGCCAAAGTGATCGAAGGGGTTAAGGTTTAATTCAAGCACAACTCTAGTTGACATAAGGTTGTGCAATTTGTCTGTTAAAGAACCTGTTTTCACTAGATTAAATGCTTTTGATATGATCTTTTATGTTTTCATTTTTCTTTTCAGTAGTGGTACACGTCAGTGTACCAGGTTGAGTTCATAGAAGGCAAAATCGGCCGTTCCGGAGCGGGATCGGACGGTACCGATCCGATTTCAGACCAATTTATGCGGTTATTGAAATTTTCGTTAAATTTCGGCCATTCCGGCATCATTCTGGTCAAATTTCGTCCGTTCCGGCTTCATTTCAGCCAAATTGCGTCCGTTTCTGACCGAAATGGACCGATTCAACCGAAACGCGAATTAACCCAACTGAAATTTTTTTTGTTGGTGCTCTCTGCTATTCGAACTCGCGCCCTTCAGCGTTGGGACCGAACACAACTCCACCACACCATAGCATCTTTATTGTTTAAAACTATATCTCATTTTTATATATCATTTTAGTTAGTACCTCCATAAGGTCACGGATTAAGACTGTGGCTTCTATAATAGTTAGTACCTCCATAGTATCTCATTTTTATATATTATTTTATCAATTTTTTTCTATTTTTTTTATTGTAAAACAAGCTTCTGCCAAAAAAGTCCGATTTTCCGATCCAATTCGGCCAATGCCGACCGATTTTTCCGATCCGGATCGGGATCTCTCGGTGCCGATTCCGATCCCGATACCGATTTTTCCTTTTATGGTTGAGTTATTGTACCCTGGTTTACTAATTTACGGTTGTGGAGGGCATTTCAGGTTCATTGGGTTTTTTTTTTTGGCAATTCTTTCTTATTACAGACTTGTCCTTGATTGGATATTTTGGCCATATACATGTATATTTAATTTGCAGGAGAACTACAAAACTGTTTACACAGGTACTCCATAGCCACCTTCGGAGCATTTTTCACGATCAACGCACTAAGTACGCTGGGGTCCAGAAAAGCACACGAGTTCGGTTTGCCCTTGTCGTGAGTACTATTGATTAGCCTCCTGAAAAATTATCATATGACATTAGAATATATTCTTCAGTGCTATACACATGATATAAACAATTTTTGGTCACTAACATGAGGAAAACGGTGATGTGCCCCACGGAGAGCCATTTATCGGACCCCGAGGCATGTAGAAAGTCCTTGAAGTCGGTGAACGGCAGCAGTACAACCGAGCCATCGTGTAGAAATATCCCCGGAGGGACAGGTATGACGACTTCCGTCATGTCCTTGGGTGCCGCCATCAAGCGGTCGTGGAGATCCTGCAAATCCTTTTCGGGAAGGAGCTTGTATTCTTCCTCGGTGAGCAGATGAGGTGGAGGTCCTGCTGGTTGGACAGGAGGGTCAGCAACTGCTGCTCCGGCAGCAGGGTCAGCAACTACTGGTCCGGCCGTTGGCCTAGGGTCAGCAACTGCTGCCGGAGCAGCAGCTTCTGGCACTGCTGCCGCAGTAGCTGCGGCTCCAGCAGCAGGGTCAGCAACTGTTTGGGAAGGTCCTTCTGCTTCGTCCCTCCGTACCGGTGACATCACGCCCTCCGTGCGACTACCTTCATCTCCTTGTGTCTGTATCGAAATTTTTTACCTTTTTCAAGTATTTGAAAAGGAAGTGCTTTGAATGTAACAAAATAACTTGACTATTTATGCATTACCTGATCAAAAATAATCTGATTCTTGGGCCATTGCACGAATGATAGCCGGGCATCATCGTCATATTTCATGCCATTCCCCTCAATTGGGACAGGAAGAGGTATGTGCTCCCATCCCTTCAAGACATTGTCGATCTGTACGGCGGCATGGCCGGGACGTAGCTGCTCATTGTGCACTTTGTCGGCTGCTGGATGTACCATGCCCTTAGCAACAACCAGAGGCTTATTCCCGAGCCACAGGACGAGTTCGCATGCTGTGGCGTCCTGCAATTTCATGTCAGAATTTATTCTTAAATTGAAATATATATACATTCATTCATATAAATCAAAGGTTGAAATATAAATTGAAATTTATAGCATGAAGTTTCTGGTTTTGGTCCTTTTTTATATTTTAATTTATAAAAACGTCATGCTTTCGATGGTTGGTATCAAGGTGAGGAAAACATATGTATTTTGTTTAGAATTTAGAATATGAGATATTACTTCATGCTATAATTCAGAACTGAAATTTAAGTAATTTTATAGTATTGTTGATTCAAATCAAAACATATGTCAACTAATATTGGTTTCGATAGAATTGATGTTTTCATTTCAAGAAACAATGGAACTGATACTGGTTTAGATAGAATATGAGATATTACTTCAAGGAACAATGGAATCATACTGGTTACACATATCCAGTTCTGTTTTTATTTTTTTATGATTTCCATATATTTTTTTGTAAGAGGGCTGACTACTTCGCCGAACAAGTAGTGATTACCTTTAGATGATCAAAATCGTCTCCGAACGACGTCCCGGATGCCTGACTACTTCGCCGAACTCCCGTCGGGGTGGGAGGTGCTTGCTCGGCTGGCTGCGCCATAGTAAAATCGGCACGCAACCTTGATTCCAACTCCTCTATCTTTGCGGTGTACTCGTTGCGTATATGCGCAACTATCTCGTCTTTGTTCACTTTCGCACGAGATTTCCCTCGAGGTTTTGGTCCATTGAATACGTCCTTCCAGCCCCTGTAGGCACCTACGCCCCTTACTCGACCAGGGTGTTCTGGATTCCCGAGCGCTATGGACAAGGAGTCATCTTGCCTTTCGACCGACCGGGCACCGGAATTGACCTCCTCCTCCACCTCCAACTGTGAATAGAAAAATTAGTTATAGCAAAAGAATTAGTGATGTACACAAAGTTTTTAACACGCTTGAATTACACATTGTTCTAACGAACGACTCTTACCATTCTCTGAGCCACGGGTCGCAACGAGGGATTTAGTACGATCCTCCCATCAGCGGTTAACTCGGACCTTGCCATGGCCCAATTTTGGGCCCTAGGATTTTTGATCCTAACCACAGGTGAGTCAACGTCTTTGTTCAACTCCAGTATTTTCGCCCATTCTTCCAACTTACCCTGGTAACCACCCGACCCCAACTTGTGCGGATACTTGTTCATTGCAACGATCCTCCTGCCCTCCCTTTTTTTCTTCACACATCAAAGTAAAAAAATTAGCCTAGCTACTATCTTCCATTTATTAAAAAATAAACAAACCAATTAAAAGCAAACAAAAAAATTACAAGTTGCGATTGGAACACCATTTCAACTTTATATTAATTCAGTTATTCAAAATAAACACCATTTCACATTTATATATGATTGGAACAACAGCAACAGGGTGTCTATTTCGGACACCATTTACCAACATAAAACAAATCGATAAAGGAAAAAAGGTAATTTTGCTGAATTTACATACCTTGAACTCGTCCGTGCTCTTCATCTCCACAAACTTCTCCCACTGCTCTTGAGTCACCCAAGGATAGTAGCCTACCGGGCTTTTACCTTGATCCATGAATTCTGTACTCAGCGTGCTTTTGAATTGCTTCCAAGCTTCATTCATTATCTTCAAAGTCTTATCCTTTACCACCTCCAGGATGTCATCCGGGATGTTCCACTGAGCCTGCATTGACACCCAAATTACTGCATTTAAGTTCATGTATAATTAAAAAATATATATTAACTGGTTACGTACTTCACCTTCACAATGTTCCACCAGCCG
The DNA here is from genome assembly GCA_025461045.1 of Carex parvula. Lineage (NCBI taxonomy): Eukaryota > Viridiplantae > Streptophyta > Magnoliopsida > Poales > Cyperaceae > Carex > Carex parvula. The sequence continues at coordinate 120,259 of JAJGRW010001298.1, read as the reverse complement.
TTCTTTTGTTCATCCGAAAACTTATCCCATCTCTCTACCAGGATGTCTGCATTTTGCTTCACCGTTGTGCACACATAATTTTTGTACTCAGCTCGTTTTGTACCCTTCACACCCCCATTTTTACTGAACTAGATGTCCAGTTGCTTTGCCTCGGACGTGGACGCGCACATTGTCGGACCTCTTTTCCTTTTGGCCGAACCTGATTGGGCAGTAGCTTGGTGCTCGCCTTCTTCCATCATATCTACGTGCTCATTCTCAATCGACATGGTTCTATAAAAAAAAATAGAACTTTTTCAGTAAATACCAAAGTAAATACAGTAAATACATGCAGTAAATACCAAAACTTTTATACCAAAATTTCTTCGCAATTGAGGTGTTGAGCGTTTCCCCGAGAAAGAAGAGATAGGTGGTCGGACCGGAGAGTTGGTTGGACAGGAGAGGCGACGAAATCGAGGTGAGGTGGGGAAGAAGGACTCGAAGCGGCGCGAGCTAAGTTTCGAAATGTTTGGAAAAGAATTGAAGGCTCGAGCTAAGTTATGAAAAATTTGGAGCAGGCGCGTAATATGTATTGTAACCCTAGTTCTACACAGACAATTCACTTAATTCATTTGTGTTGGAACACCTTTATACACGGACATTTGATCTAAACTCCATGTTGAGAGGAAGTAGAAGAGCTACACGGACTTTTTATTAAATATCCGTGTAGAAATACCCTCTCGACACGGACTTTGATTTTAACATCCGTGTCTGTTTATCCTTTATACACAGACTTTTATTTAAAAGACCGTGAAGCTCACCCTTCTAGAGATCTAAACCCTAAACCCTATGTTACACGGACTTTTAGTTTAATATCCGTGTGTGATTACCTTGTACCATTTTACCCTTCGGGCTTGCCTCATCCTTTTCTCACCTTCAATTTTGTTGCCTCTCTGCTTTTGCAATCCGACATATTTGAGCACTGATCAGATTCCTGTACCATAACCTTCATAGCGATCATTTTCTTTTTAGAAATACAACTCCACATCAAGCGATTTCTCCAAATGCTCGACCTTCCTCTCCCAACTCAGATTTATCCCTCCTCTGAAGGCAGAACAGGCACATGAAGCCTCCTGGGAGAAGTTCTTCAATCTGAGTTGGAGAGGAAGGTCGAGCATTTGGAGATTCCTGTACCATAACCTTCATAGCGATCATTTTTTTTTTAGAAATACAACTCCACAGCAAGCGATTTCTCCAAATGCTCGACCTTCCTCTCCCAACTCAGATTTATCCCTCCTCTGAAGGCAGAACAGGCAAATGAAGCCTCCTGGGAGTTCTTCAATCTGAGTTGGAGAGGAAGGTCGAGCATTTGGAGAAATCGCAACGAGGGTACTCGGCCTTCGAGAAATAGATAGGTGAAATAGGGCAAAGGACTCGAAGTGCCGCGAGCCAAGTCATTTATTATATTCTAACTCAGATCAAAACGGATATTAACTTAACAACCGTGTAGAATGAGGGAGAGCTACACGGACTTTAATCCGACTGTCCGTGTAGAAAGACCCTTTCGACACGGACTTGATTTTAACATCCGTGTCTATACCTTTTCGGACATTGCAACGACACTCGTGCACGAATACCTTTCGACACGGCCGTTTAATTAAATGTCCGTGTCTTGTTACAATTATACACGGACATGTAATTAAACGTCCGTGACAAAAGTATAAAAATCAGATTATTTATTTAAGTTTTGTTTAATTTGTACAATTGCACTACGGAATTCGAAAAGTTGCCTTTTTATTATTTCTAAGGAGAAGACGAAACGACTCTTCAAAATTCTATATAATCTGAGAAACTCCGATTGAGATTTGGAATGTTCAAATGACCGTGCCACCGCCCCCCTCAAATGTGCCACGGCGAAGCCCAAGGGGGCACCCACCACCAAATGTGCCATGTCCTCAACCCGGGTCAAATGTGCCAGGGCCACGGCCCCCCCTCAAACCCTGTCGAAGTTCCCGCAGTCCCTCCCGGCTTCGAAATGCCTCCTCCCTACGTGAAGAGGACATGGCCATGGCCCCCCTCAAGTGTGCCACGGCGAAGCCCAAGGGGGCACCCACCACCAAAGCCCTACATAAGTAGGGGCAATCCAGCCAGACCATTCTTCCCTTGGATTAGAAGGCGAAGGCAGCCACCACCATCTAATTAGTTTAATTAAGTTTTTATTTTTTATTTTCTTTGTAGTTATTTTGTAGTTTTTCTTTAAATTTGTGGTACATGTATGAGGATCCTTTCTTTTGGTACGATGTATGTGAATCCTTTTTTATGTAATATATTTTGTTCTTTAATCAACAATTTTTTTTCTACACAGTTTCTTTTTTGTTAACCCTTGTTAAGGGAAAATTAAATACTTCATGCTATCTAAATAAATACTTTTATAGATACGAATTAGCAGCACAAAACAACAACATGCAACAATATATAAACACTACAAAGGTTATTACTTAAAAACCTTTAATATTTAAAAGTAAAATACTTAATGCTTTCTAAATAATCTGATTTGAAAACATAAATTAACACTTACCTGATATGAAGAATAAATAATTTATGGGGACTTTACAAAATAATTACAAAAGCTAGCTTTAACATAGAATAATTTCCGGGAATTGCAAATTAAAAACCTTTTTACACGGACGTTTAATTAAACGTCCGTGTAAGAATACCTTTCTATACGGACGTTTAATTAAAGTCCGTGTAGCTCGCATAGCATTTCTAAACGGATGTTCAATTAAAGAGAACGGAGTAGGTCCGATGCCCATCGGACCTACTTTTATGTTCAACGATGATGACGGTTCGATCTAATTTAAGATATGCGCGCACGGAAACTGAAACAGATACGATCGAATTTTTCACTATTCCGCACGACTTTTAAAGCAAATAGACGGTGATTAAACCCCGTCGTAAGCAAATACGAACGAATCAGATAAACTTTTTTCCAACAATGATGACCTACTTTTAATATGTTATGTACGAGAGCAGCTTGTGTCCGATGCCCATTGGACCCAAAGGACTTGAGAGTAGGTCCGATGGGCATCGGACCTACCTCGGTTCGATGGGTTTAATCACCATCAATTTACTTTTAGATTCTTGCACACAAATCTTATACTAGATCAGACTGTCTGCGTGGCGTTGAACCTAAAAGTAGGTCCGATGGGCCCGTTCTCGACCCAAAGTGAGTTCGATGGGCTCATAGAGATAGATCGGACGGTCTTTCGCGCCTTCTTTAATTTACGTGCGCACGGATCTTGAGTTAAAATTCAAAGATCTCAGATAATACAGCTTGATGGATGGGTAAATAAAGTTGAAATTCCATCAAAATTTGCTGCACTTGATTAAAGGTTGTAATCTTTGATTTGAACGGTCCCGATCAATCAACGGACTAACTATTTCATGAAACATAAACTCTTGCCTTGTGAGATTGTGAAGACGCACAAAAATAGTTAGTCCGTTGATTGATCGGGACCGTTCAAATCAAAGAGCATTGCATTTATTGTTTACCGTGAAAATTTGATCAAAAATTATTTTTATTTACCCATCTATCTAGTTCATTGAAGATTGAAGTATCGTATGGCCACAAACACTTCATACTGGATCAAACCTCATACATAATAAATTTTCCAAACTTTTATGTTGGTTACATTCAATGTTCTCCCTTGATCATTTTAAAACAGAAATGGAATGATTTCACTGCAGATCGACCGTTGATTTTCCGCTTGAAAATGAACGGTCCAAAAATATTTTTTCAATTTCAAGGGACTTACAATGACGAAAGTTTATAAAAATAATATGTATAAGTATTATTTGGCCATATAAGTTGTAAAAAAAAATAAAATATATTTTTTGAATTATTTTCGTATGTACTGTTGTACATGTATTAGGTGATTAGTAAATATCAAGCTTTGATGACCGTCCGATAAACGAAGAACGGTCCTGATGTCTTCATTTAAGAGGTGGTGGGTAGATTTTCCACATTCTCTGATGCCCATCGGACCTAGTTTGGTTCCGATGGGCAGATCTACCTGTAGGAGAACGGAGTAATTTGTGCGCACGAGTCTTGAAACATACACGCACGGGGTTTAAAGCATTTCGCACTAATCTAAAAGAAAATTGATGGTGATTAAACCCATCGAATCGAGGTAGGTCCGATGCCCATCGGACCTACTCTCAAGTCATTTTTTTCACTTCCCTCCTTTAGCTCCCTGTCCCCATCCCAAAAATTCAAACAAATCGATACGAAAATTTTCGCCTAGGTTGGCTTTTCCCCGCCTCACTTTCCCCCCCTTTTACGGTGGAATTTCTACACGGACGTTTAATTAAACGTCCGTGTAAGAATACCTTTCTATACGGACGTTTAATTAAACGTCCGTGTAAGAATACCTTTCTATACGGACGTTTAATTAAAAGTCAGTGTAGCTCGCATAGCATTTCTACACGGATGTTCAATTAAAGATAACAGAGTAGGTCCGATGCCCATCGGACCTACTTTTATGTTCAACGATGATGACGGTTCGATCTAATTTAAGATATGCGCGCACAGAAACTGAAACAGATACGAACGAATATTAATCTATTCCGCACGACTTTTAAAGCAAATAGACGGTGATTAAACCCATCTTAAGCAGAGTAGGTCCGATGGGCATAGGTCCGATGCCCATCGGACCTACTCTCAAGTCTTAATGTAACTGGAAATTAAATAATATAGAGTTCAAGAGCACAAAAAATAAAAATACTTCATATATTAATTTTCAACATAGGGATAGTTACTGGATACATCATCACTTAATACCAAAAAAAAAACATAAAATATATAACAAACATAAGTATTATCAATAATTAAAAGAGAAAAGGTACTGTTCCCCAACCTTCGATCCCCAGAAAATCCCCGACTTGCTTTCAAACGGATTTTAACTGTCCGCGTGGTCCCCACTCCGACCTTCCTTATTTAAAACTTTCTTCTTTAAGGCGATTTATGTTTATTGAATTTCTCATTTCTCTCTTTCTCCTCCGTTCTCAGCAAAATATAAACAAATTCGAGCACCACTCCAGCTCCGACCACCACCTCGTCCATCGCCATGGGACGCCGATGCGGTCTCTACTCGTACTTGTTTCCGCTGCCGCCTTAGTCGTCTCGATCTACAACCCAAGGCCGCGACGGTGACGCTCGACGGCAGCGAAAACGCTCGACGGTGACGCTCAACCCACGGTGACGCTCCGACCACCACCTCGTCCATCGACGGCAGTGACAGTGACGCTCGACGGCAGCGACGGTGACGCTCGAAGGCAGCGACGGTGACGCGCGACGGCAGCGACGGATTTCTTGGCTGCATCTGAGCATCTCTTGTCAGATCTGTAAATTACAGTTAGATCGGATCAATTCTGTCTTAAAAGTACCATGACAACTTCTTTATTTCTGAATTTGATCCGATCTCTTGTTTTACTGCTATACTTTTCTGGACTAGTCAGGATCATTCCCCAATTAGTGGCCAACTTCTTATTTTTCTGACTCAATCTATGTATCAGAATCCACGAGGCTACAACTAGGCAAAATGCAATACACCGATGTAACCCTGGTGTAGGGGTCAGAGATGATTTGAGCTCACTATTAGCATCTTCCATGTGTTTGTGTATTTGCTTGGAAGAGAAATGCAAAGTTTGAGACAAGGGCCTTTTCTATTCATGTATTGTAGGAAGAACTTTTATTATGTGTGATATTTTAGATAGAAGCAATCTTGGCGTGAATTAGAATTTTAGTTGGTGAGGTATATTAGATAGAAAGACTTCTTTCATTCATTTTGTGCTAGCAACCTAATCATGTGAGAAATTTTGTTATTCATCTGCTTTTAAACCTATGCAAAGAAAATTGAACTAACGGTTTGTAAGAAGACTTTATTCATTCATTTTGTGCTAGCAACCTAACGCTTTTAAACCTATGCAAAGAACTACATAACAGGCCTGATTTATGTCAACAAGATGGCAGATTGATGTGAGCACTGTTAGATTGACTAATCCGCCGATGCAAGCTTCTATCTGCCAATGCAATGTTTGTAGTAGTGCTATATCGCTACCGATTCTGGCGGACTTGATCTGATCTGGTAATATTTAAAGTCTGATCTGATATGATCTAACAGATCAGCTGTTGATCTGGTCTGGTTTTGTAAATTTTTTATTTTTTTGATTTAAATTTTCAGGATTTATCTAATAGGTTTACATGATCTATACAGTATTTTATATGATCTATCAATCAGGTTTAAAGGTTCTGTAGAGTATTTTACAGGATCTATTTAACATTTTTACATGATATATTCAATAGTTTATATGATCTATGCATTATTTTTCTTTTCTTTATTTTACAGTATCTGTTTAACAGTTTTACAGGATAGATGCAATAGTTTACAGGATATATGCAATTGTTTTTACATATCTCGTATTATCTGAATGTCTGTTTTTATTTACATTATTCGACATGTAAATTTTGCTGATTTAAAGTCTTCTATACATTGTTTTACAGAATTTTGCCAATGATTTACAGGATTAGGATTTGAAATGCATTAAACTATTACACGATCTACTTAATAGTTTTATAGGATATATCAGTTATTTTACAGGTTTTATGCAATAGTTTTATAGGATGTATCAGTTATTTTACAGGTTTTATTTAATAGTTTTTCAGGTTTCATGCAATAGTTTTATAGGATATATCAATTATTTTACAGGTTTCATGCAATAATTGTATAGGATGTATCAGTTATTTTATAGGTTTCATGCAATAGTTTTATATGATGTATCAGTTATTTTACAGGTTTCATTCAATAGTTTTTCAGGTTTCATGCAATAATTTTATAGGATATATCAGTTATTTTACATGTTTCATGCAATAGTTGTTCAACTATTTTTTTTAGAATTTTGTTAATAATTTACAGAATTAGGACATTTTTAGTTTACAACATATGTGCAATTGTACATGATACATATCACAATTTTACATGATACATAGGACAATTTTACAGGTTACATAATTTAGACAGTTTTTACTGTGATTCACTTTGGTTACAGTATTCTTTTACTGTGATTCACTTTAGTTTACAACATATGTGCAATTTTACATGATACATCTAACAATTTTACAGGATATATATGACAATTTTACAGGGTACATATAACAATTTTAGATTACAGCTTATGTGCAATTTTACATAATAAATTTCACAGGATACATCAACAATTTTGCAGTATGTTGCTTTGATTGTTTGCATCTGCTAATGGTTCATAACTCCAATATTTAACCTTGCTTATTTTTTATTTTTTTTTTGCAGGATGATATATCAAAAGAGCGTGTGGTTCTAGCGATGAAACTTCTCACTCATCCAAATAATGTGCACCAGAGGGTTATGAAGTGAAGAAGCCATGTTTGTATTGATGTATTAGCCATATTTTTTTCTTGAATTTTTCTCTGTGCTTGTGAACAGTATGATGTTACAGTATGTTAAGAAGTGAAGAAGCCATGTTTGTATTGATGTATCAGTGGTAACAATTATGGGTGGTAACAGTTATGGGTGGTGACATCTTATAGTTGATTGTTATAGTTTATGGTTTTGAACAGTTTATTTTGTGATTAATATATGTCAGTTTTATAGTTTGCATCTGCTAATTGTACAGTATGTCAGTTTATTTTGTGATTAATATATGTCAGTTTTATATTTTACTATTAACATATGTCAGTTTTATAGTTTGCATCTGCTAATTTTACAGTATGTAAGCCTTATTTTACAGTATGTCAGTTTATTTTGTGATTAATATATGTCAGTTTTATATTTTGCTATTACATATGTCAGTTTTATAGTATACATCTGCTAATTTTACAGTATGTAAGCCTTATTTTACATGATATAGATCGATATACAAATATTAATAATTGAAGAAAAAAGAGAAATACGAAAAAAATAAAATTAAAATTTTAAAATTTAATATCGAAAAAAAAAAATTAATTTTGATGCAAAAAAATTGGTTTTTGTTTTTGAAACCTTCTAGAAGCCGTCAGTTTTTCAAGTACAGCCGGAAGTACAATGGCTTTGCAAGTTGCTAACTGTTTGCAACTAACTTGGGGACCACTTCCAACTAACTTGGATTGTTGGACTTTTAAACTTCTTATTATACATGATCTGTCGTTGAATTTACAGTATTGGTTGCAGAGTTTTACAGTATTCACGCAAGTCAAATGACAGTTTTTTGGGGAAAAACTGGGGAATTGAAGCTTGGGGACAATTAGTCGGATCCTATTAAAAAACTATTCTTTCTCACTAGTTGCCTCCCCTTTTTCTCTTTTCAGGGAAGTATCTTGCTCGCTTGCCTCCTTTCTTGTTTACATTTTCCCATACTCTCTTGCTTCTTCTCAACCTTAACCAAACTTTGGGATCATCAAACTGACCGTGTGGACCGTAAGGATCATCAGGACCGGAATCCGAATCACCTTCGTAAGACTCAGGATCCGATTCGGATTCTGAATGAGAAGAGACTTCAATGGCCGGTGGCGGGGGTACATCCTCCCAATGAATTATGTTAGTCTTGAGACCATTCTTCCCGCAGTTAGGACATTTATCACCTCGTCCGCATGGTCGGATTGTACACGCTTTTTTTGGAGGATTGGGATTTCCCACAGGATTAGGATTTTCCATATCTTAATAGCACAAAATTATTTTCCTTTTCTATTCTTAATTTCTTTTGATCAGAATTACTTGATCAAAACGGCGCCGGGAGGAGAATGCCTTTTATACAACAAAAACCCTACATTTCTCTACACGGATTTTAACTTAACAATCCGTGTAGCTCCCCTTCCCCCTTGAAACCCTTTAGACACGGACGTTTACTCTAACATCCGTGTCTGATTACACTGTCTACACGGACCTTTCGTTAAAAAGCCGTGTAGCTCGCCTCATTTTACACTAAATTTAGTTAATAATCCGTGTACAATACTAACCTACACGTATTATTAACTAAATGTCCGTGTGTGAAATAATTGAAAATATTAAGTAGTTTAACTTGTTATTTTTTATATTATTTAAACTCATATTTAATATGTGAAATAATATGTAAAAACCTTTATGTTGTTTTCAAATAGAAATATTTTAACTAGAATATTATTTAAAAGTTGTTTCCAAACAAGATAATTAAAAAGTTATTTAAACAAAATAAATATTATACATCTCCCTTTTTTTTTCTTTTTCTATTTTTTTTCGCTAATTTCACATTACCTTCGGCCCATATTCCTTCATTGTGGTCGGATCGCAAATAGTTTGCTTCGTCTTGTTATTCAATTGAGGCTACCTCAGTTTGCACGTCGGTACAAAATGAAGGTATTTCGTCGAACTGGTCATACTCTTCTTCGTCGACGACGTTTTCTACCCCAACAATTCTTCTTTTCTCAAATAGGACGATGCTCCACCTATTATCACTCGGGTCAGTGACATAAAAGACTTGGGTAGCTTGCTTGGCGAGTATAAACGGATCATCAGCATACCCAACTTTATTAAAATCAACGAGTGTGAACCCGTCGTTATCAACTTTAACACCCCGGTCTTCGACCTATTGACACCGAAACAAGGGAATGCTAAGGTCTTTCCTCAATAACGCCATACTACGACTTTGATGCTATTACCGACCGGGAATCTCCGGATCTACTGAATTCTTCAGACGTCGCCACCAACGTCACCCCACTATTTTGCATCGTGCTCTTATCACTTTGGGATTTAGTGTAAAATGTATATCCGTTAATTTCGTATCCTTGGAATTTTCTAACAACAATTCGGGGTCCCTCGCCCAGCAGTCGAACAATTTCATTTACGAGCCTCATATCGGGGTGTGACTGCACCCTCTCTCTCAGCCATCCTACAAATGAACGATTATGCTCGTTGGTAAGCCACTTCTGACTTCTCGTGTAGTACTCTTGTTGAAGGATTGTCATGTGCTCATCTATATAGGGAGCAACATCTGTCATGTGCTGTAGTACCAAAAAATGTGCCTTCTCTAGTTCATCTCTATCAGCAACTACGGCTTTCAACCCAATTGTCCCGACTCCTTGGAGCCTTCCCTCATTGTTACGTCAGGAAATTTTGAACATTTAAAATTTTCAATGTTTAGAACATAATAGAAAATTTTATTGATGAACTAGGAGTTGAAAATTAAAACAAATATAATATTAGTCTGAAATCTCGAAATAGTCCGACTTGATCGAATCTTTAAATCTATATCTTATGAACAAAAGAATTAAATTAACTTACATGTATACATATAATTATATGCATGAACTCTTCTTTTATTAATAACAAACAAATGGAGGGTCTATTTAGCAAAACTTCCAAAGTATACAAGCTCTCTCTCTTTCTCCCTTCCTTTCTCCCTGGTGAGTTCCGATCACCTCCCCCTTGTGTGTGCTGCCCAAAGAAAGAGAAGGAGAGAGGAGTCTCTTCTCCCTCAAAACTTCACCGAAACTCTTGAAAAATTTACGAGAGGGATGGAAATGGTGGTCTCTCCCTCCTTCTAGTAGCCGTTTAACTCTCCAATCGGTATTTCCTTCTTCTCATCTTCTCTCAAAATCCGAAATTCATGGCACTCGTTTAGGGTTTCGATCAAATCTGAAAATTTTGTATAAGTTTTGAGTAATCCATCTCCATTGAGCTTCTATGTTGCTAATTTAGTCAATTCTTCCTCAATTTCATCTTAATTTGGTTTTGATTGATCTAGGGTTTGAGTAGTGGACGAATTGATTCGCGAACCGACTTATTGCGGGCCGCAATGAGTGGAGACAGTGAATTTGACGCGCAGAAAAAGAAAACTGTAAAGGTCATTGCGGGCCGCAATGAATGTACAGGAAAACTGTAAAGGTCATTACGGGCCGCAAGGGATTCATTGCGGGCCATAAATGAATATGCAGGAAAACGGTAGAGGTCATTACGGGCTGCAATGGATTCATTGCGGGCCGCAATGAATGTGCAGGAAGGTATAAAGAGACTAATGTAACTCAAGTAACCATCTCGATCGTCGAACAAAGATTAAATAAATTATATATATTGATATAGGTGTAGGCTCGGGTGAGCAAAACTTTACGGGACCTTTCGAGACGTCCGAACCAAAAGTGCGAGATACGCTCTTCGTAATCAGGTGCGGGGCTCTTGGACTTGTTTGATGTTTCATTTTCAGAAATTAAATTGTTTCCGATTGTCATGTTGTATGTTTGATTGTTGCATATTGATTGTTGCATGTTTGATGGTTGCATGATTGTAATTGTGTGAATTGTTTGCATAGACCAATATGGTTAAAACCGAATGGTGAGATGGTTGATTTGCATATTCGTATGGTTGTCAATTGATGTGTTTTTTTTATTGTTTGATATGTGAAATGAATCTGCCAGGCTGACCCATAGAGGTAGCTGGATAAGGTGACGGTGACCTATCCGTTGACCTGTTTCCGAATTTGCCAGGCTGACCCAGAGAGGTAGCTGGATAAGGTGACGGTGACCTATCCGTTGACCTGTTTCTGAATTTGCCATGCTGACCCATAGAGGTAGCTGGATAAGGTGACGGTGACCTATCCGTTGACCTGTTTCTGAATTTGCCAGGCTGACCCATAGAGGTAGCTGGATAAGATGACGGTGACCTATCCGTTGACCTGTTTCTGAATTTGCCAGACTGACTCAGAGAGGTAGCTGGATAAGGTGACGGTGACCTATCCGTTGACCTGTTTATGGAGGCTTTGAATTGATTGTGATCCTATGTCAAGGTTGAGCCTATGGCTGGCCTTGAATCCGTGTGAATGCATTTGTAAAGTTGAGCTGCATAGCTGACTTAGAACCAGACTTTAGTAAATGGTTAAGCCAAAGCACTGCAGATGGGTGTCAGATAAAGGGTCCAGCTCGGTGGAACATCTGTAGGTGTCTGTAACCCTACAGATGAGTGTTTGATAAAGGGTCCAGCTCGAGAGAACATCTGTAGGTGCTACCAGTCATATTAAAATGAGTTAAGCCAAATATGTGTTGTTTGAACTTCATCTTGAAATTCCGTGAATTGTGTTTCATTTGATTATTGTTGTCGAGCATACGCATTCATTTATATATTGATATAGAACTGTAAATGTGCTTTTGTGCAAATTTCATTTTTGGACATGGATTCTGATTGCAAGTCCAATAACCTGATTGTGGCAAATTCGCACTGAGAAATTATTTCTCACCCCTACCCTTTGGGTTCTTTTTACAGGTTGCGATACGACTGATTCTGGGGAGGCACACGAGCAGTAGGCCTTTGGTATATGTCACCATATTACCTTAGTAGTTGTTTGGTTATTTGACTAGAGATGTGTACATATATTTTTGTTGGATAGTTCTCTAGGTCATACCCTATGGTCGGTATCCGTATGAGATACGTTTTGTATATGCCACTATTACCAGATGTTGGGTACTTGGATTGTTATATATAAACTTGTTTTATTCTTTTATTGTGCTATGATGAGTTATATCGTAATTGCCTTGTAAGCATACATGGAGTTGTATGCTTACGGCGGGGCTCTGTCACTACTAATGGCTGCGGGGTGTGACAGTTCCCTTTGGTGGTATCAGAGCATAGGTTTAAGCCCTAACCAGACTGATAGGATACGTGAGTGCGGTACGTTATAATTGGACCATCAAGATTAACGACTTATCTAGTATAGTAATAAGTAAATACAAACTTAATGAAATTCTTCTTCTTATTTAGAATTATGGAAAGACGTCGAGGTAGGGGACGACCCCGAACGAGAGATCTTGATAATATTCAGGATCCAATTATCGAACCAGCCGCACGTGGAGTTGAGACTGGACCTGCGGGGCCTAATGTTCAGGGAGCTGATCTTGGACCTAGAGGTGTGCAGGACCGGGATCGCGATTTAGATGAGAGGTTGATTGCGGCTTACGAGAGAGGTCGCCAGGCAGAGAGGCGTGATGCGGTACCCGAGGTTCACAGAGGTGCTCCTGAGGAGTTCAGGAGGTTGTACGACTCTTTCATGCGTCTTAATCCACCTCGTTTTGATGGCACCAGTGGGTATGCCGTAGCAGAAGAATGGCTCGCTAATGTTAATTCAAAGTTGATTTTATGTCGAGCACCTGAGGAAGATAGGGTGGAACTGGTAGAGCAGCAGTTAGAGAGTGAGGCAAGATTCTGGTGGGATGGAGCCCGACGTAGTTATGTCGGGGAGGAGGTAAAGATTCCGTGGGAGTGGTTTGAACAACAGTTCACTCGACGATTTCTAAGTAACTTACAGCGAGAGGCGTTGAGGAGGAAATTTCTAGACCTAAGGAAGAATGGGCGACCCGTGGCAGAATATAACAATGACTTCCTCGGCTTGTCGAGGTATGCAACAGATGTGCGGAATGATGCGGAAAGGTACCGTAGGCAGTACTTGGATGGGTTGGATGGAGGTATATCGATGGATCATGCAGAGCAGGTAGAGATGCATGGTAAGAGGAGGAGAATGCAAATGACAGAGAGAAATATTAAGCAGAGAGAGGATCAGAACAGGCATATAGTGAGGTCAAGGGGAGGTCCGTCGGCTGCTAGACCACCTCCCAGACAGATGGCAACACATGGATTCAGGCCGGGTTTTGCTCCAATGTGGTGCCGTTCATGCAACCAGGCACATTCGGAACTAGATTGCAGACGTCTCAACCGCACATGTTTTACATGTGGCAGCAGAGATCATTTGGCGAGAGAGTGCCCGAACGCTACATGGGGAGTTCAGAGGGACAGTGGTGCTGGAGGACCTATAGGACGTGGGCAGGGTGGATCACCATCCCGTGGTCGAGGTGTTCCTCAGTTCAGCGGAGGCAGGACTGGAGGACGAGTGTCTGCACATGCGCTTGGGGTGTCGGAGGTTGCACATGACGCGACAGAGACTCTAGGTGAGGGTGATGACATGGTACCTCCTGATTCTCAGGCTGATGTGATGACAGGTATACTTTCTATCTCGGATCATAGTGCTTATTGTTTGATAGATACCGGGTGTAGCCATTCTATCGTATCGAAGGCATGGGTAGAGAAATGTCATTGGCCAACTGAGACTGGTAACCAAGTCCTTAGTGTTCAAACCCCTTTCGGTTCTACTGATCGAGCATTCACGATATGCCAAAACCGCCGAGTCAGAGTTGATGGAAGAGATCTCGAGATAGACATGTTAGTTATGGATATTACCGGATATGATGTTCTATTAGGGATGGATTGGTTAACCCGGCATGCAGCGACAATCGATTGCCCGCATCGCATGATCCATTTTGCATCTTCAAGAGGTATGTCATGCATGCTCAGATGTAGAAAGATTGGAGATTTAATGCCTTGTATTTCAGCTATAGAAGTTAGGCATTTGATTGATTCCGGGTGCAGCGCATATCTGGCGGCGATAGTTTACACTACTACGGAAGTTCCCTAGATTTATACTATCCCTGTGGTTTCAGAATTCGTGGATGTGTTCCCGGACGAGATAGTTGGACTACCACCCGAACGAGAAATCGAATTTGGTATAGAATTGATACCAGGCACGACACCAATTTCTAAGACTCCATATCGCATGGCTCCTGCGGAATTGAAAGAACTCAAGGCACAATTAGAAGAGATGCTGGAAAGCGGGTTCATTAGACCAAGCACGTCTCCATGGGGTGCTCCCGTGTTGTTTGTGAAGAAGAAAGATGGGACCTTGCGGTTATGTATCGACTATCGCGAATTGAACAAGGTAACAGTCAAAAACAGATACCCGTTACCTCGCATTGATGATTTGTTTGACCAGTTGCAAGGATCTTCTATTTACTCCAAAATAGATTTGAGGACGGGGTACCATCAGCTAAGAATACGTCCGAGTGATGTAGATAAGACGGCCTTCCGTACACGCTACGGGCATTATGAGTACTTAGTCATGCCGTTTGGGCTCACGAATGCCCCGGCCGCTTTTATGGATCTTATGCACCGAGTGTTCCATGATCTATTGGATTCTACAGTGGTGGTTTTTATCGATGACATATTGGTGTATTCGCGGTCACGAGAGGAACATGAGATACATTTACGAATAGTGTTGCAGAGGTTACGAGAGCATCAACTGTTCGCAAAATTTTCCAAGTGCGAGTTTTGGCTCGATAAAGTGACATTTCTGGGTCACGTGATTTCAGGAGAAGGATTGGCGGTGGATTCAGAAAAGATTCGGGCTGTGACCGAATGGAAGAGACCGGAGACAGTTACGGAGATTCGTAGTTTTCTGGGTTTAGCTGGGTATTACCGACGATTTGTACTCGGGTTCTCACAGTTGGCTAGTCCTCTCACGAAGCTGTTGCATAAGGGTGTGAAGTTTGAGTGGGGCGCCGCTCAAGATCAGAGTTTCCAGGAACTGAAGAGTCGATTGGTATCTGCACCGATTCTTGCAATGCCAATTACTGACAAGGATTATACTTGTCAGTAATTGGCATTGCAAGAATCGGGTTTGGGATGTGTATTGATGCAAGATGAACACGTTATTGCATATGCATCTCGACAGTTACGGCCGCATGAACAGAATTATCCGACACATGATTTGGAGTTAGCAGCAGTGATTTTTGCATTGAAGATTTGGCGACACTATTTGTATGGAACCAGATGCCGTGTCTACGCGGATCACCAAAGTTTAAAGTATATTTTTACTCAAAGAGAGTTGAATTTGACATAGAGAAGATGGTTGGAATTGATGAAGGACTATGATCTAGACATCCAGTACCACGCAGGAAAGGCAAATGTGGTAGCAGACGCGCTAAGCAGGAAGACTCAGATAAATCTGGCATCTATTATTACAAGTGAGACACATCTTCTCGAGGAAATGCGAAGGATGAGTTTATACGTGGGTGCATCCCGCGAGTTCGCGTTAGAAACAGCATCTCGTTGGAGGGGAGATAGAGCTAGTGCGGGTAAATCCGCATTTGCATCTATTATTATGGCTGCGGTTGAGGTTCGACCAGAATTACATGAGCGTATTCGAGTAGCACAACAGGAGGACCCTAAATGTCAGCAGTTTCGAAAACATTCTGAATCTGGTGAAGACTCACCTTTTCGACTCTACGAAGATGGTATCCTACGATTCCATGACCGTATATGCATTCCTAATGACTCCGAGTTAAAGAAGTTGATCCTATCCGAGGCACATGACTCAGGATATACCATTCATCCCGGTGAAGTCAAGATGTATCAAGATTTGAAGCGACACTTGTGGTGGTCAAAGATGAAGAGAAATGTTCAGAGCTACGTCGAGAAATGCCAAGTTTGTCAGCAAGTCAAGGCCGATAGACGAAAGAGGGCGGGACTACTAAAGCCCCTTGAGATACCCGCATATAAGTTTGAATCGATTACCATGGATTTCGTGTCCGGTTTCCCGAGGACTGTCGGACGATACGACTCCATTTGGGTTATAGTGGATAGACTGACCAAAATTGCACACTTCATTCCACTACGGACTGATACAACCGGAAAAGAATTGGTTGACTTGTTCTTGCAATATCAATTTAAATACCATGGTTGCTCACGAAATATCATCTCGGACCGAGATACTCGTTTTACCTCGCGTTTTTGGGGAAGTTTTCAAGAGTCCATGGGTACAAAGTTAAGATTCAGTACCGCACATCATCCGCAAACAGATGGCCAATCCGAGCGCACGATACAAACGTTGGAAGATATGCTTTGATCATGAGCCCTAAGTTTCCGAGGCTCTTGGATCGATCACTTGTACTTGGTAGAGTTCGCATACAACAATAGCTACCATTCGAGTATCGGAATGTCACCACAAGAGGCACTTACGGGACAGCAGTGTCGTACTCCGTTATGGTGGGGACCCGCAAGTACGTACTCACCTACCGGACCCCAGATGATACAGGAAGTGGCTGAAAAGACAAATGTTGTTTTGAGTCGGCTTAAATCAGCTCAGGAGCGACAAAAGAAATACGCCGATGTTCATCGAAGACCGTTGGAATTTCAAGGAGGAGATCACGTGTGGCTTCGAGTTTCTCCCGTTAGAGGCGTGCATCGATTCGGTGTCTCGGGTAAGTTGAGACCTCGGTATATTGGACCATTTCAGATCTCGCAACGAGTTGGACCTGTGGCATATGAACTTTCGTTACCTCCCGCGTTGGACCGAGTTCACCCGGTATTTCACGTGTCACAATTACGCCGATATGTGCGAGATCCATCTCATTGTATTGATCACTCCGACTTGTCCGAGATGACCTATCTTATCAAGAAGAACCGATGCGGATATTGGACCGAAAAGAACAACGACTTCGAAGCAAAGTGATCAAGCTTGTTCTTATACAATGGGGACGCCATTCGGAGAAAGAGGCGACATGGGAACCTGAGGCAAGTATCCGTGAAAAGTATCCAGAGCTATTCGACGATTCAGGTACGAAATTAAGTTCAGAGGACTGAACTTTATTTTAAGGGGGGGAGAAATGTTACGTCAGGAAATTTTAAACATTTAAAATTTTCAATGTTTAGAACATAATAGAAAATTTTATTGATGAACTAGGAGTTGAAAATTAAAACAATTATAATATTAGTCTGAAATCTCGAAATAGTCCGACTTGATCGAATCTTTAAATCTATATCTTATGAACAAAAGAATTAAATTAACTTACATGTATACATATAATTATATGCATGAACTCTTCTTTTATTAATAACAAACAAATGGAGGGTCTATTTAGCAAAACTTCCAAAGTATACAAGCCCTCTCTCTTTCTCCCTTCCTTTCTCCCTGGTGAGTCCGATCCCCTCCCCCTTGTGTGTGCTGCCCAAAGAAAGAGAAGGAGAGAGGAGTCTCTTCTCCCTCAAAAACTTCACCGAAACTCTTGAAAAATTTACGAGAGGGATGGAAATGGTGGTCTCTCCCTCCTTCTAGTAGCCGTTTAACTCTCCAATCGGTATTTCCTTCTTCTCATCTTCTCTCAAAATCCGAAATTCATGGCACTCGTTTAGGGTTTCGATCAAATCTGAAAATTTTGTATAAGTTTTGAGTAATCCATCTCCATTGAGCTTCTATGTTGCTAATTTAGTCAATTCTTCCTCAATTTCATCTTAATTTGGTTTTGATTGATCTAGGGTTTGGGTAGTGGACGAATTGATTCGCGAACTGACTTATTGCGGGCCGCAATGAGTGGAGACAGTGAATTTGTCGCGCAGAAAAAGAAAACTGTAAAGGTCATTGCGGGCCGCAATGGATTCATTGCGGGCCGCAATGAATGTACAGGAAAACTGTAGAGGTCATTACGGGCCGCAATGGATTCATTGCGGGCCGCAATGAATGTACAGGAAAACTGTAGAGGTCATTACGGGCCGCAATGGATTCATTGCGGGCCGCAATGAATGTGCAGGAAGGTATAAAGAGACTAATGTAACTCAAGTAACCATATCGATCGTCGAACAAAGATTAAATAAATTATATATATTGATATAGGTGTAGGCTCGGGTGAGCAAAACTTTACGGGACCTTTCGAGACGTCCGAACCATAAGTGTGAGATACGCTCTTCGTAATCAGGTGCGGGGTTCTTGGACTTGTTTGATGTTTCATTTTCAGAAATTAAATTGTTTCCGATTGTCATGTTGTATGTTTGATTGTTGCATATTGATTGTTGCATGTTTGATGGTTGCATGATTGTAATTGTGTGAATTGTTTGCATAGACCAATATGGTTAAAACCGAATGGTGAGATGGTTGATTTGCATATTCGTATGGTTGTCAATTGATGTGTTCTTTTTATTGTTCGATATGTGAAATGAATCTGCCAGGCTGACCCATAGAGGTAGCTGGATAAGGTGACGGTGACCTATCCATTGACCTGTTTCTGAATTTGCTAGGCTGACCCAGAGAGGTAGCTGGATAAGGTGACGGTGACCTATCCGTTGACCTGTTTCTGAATTTGCCAGGCTGACCCATAGAGGTAGCTGGATAAGGTGACGGTGACCTATCCGTTGACCTGTTTCTGAATTTGCCAGGCTGACCCATAGAGGTAGCTGGATAAGGTGACGGTGACCTATCCGTTGACCTGTTTCTGAATTTGCCAGGCTGACCCATAGAGGTAGCTGGATAAGGTGACGGTGACCTATCCGTTGACCTGTTTCTGAATTTGCCAGACTGACCCATAGAGGTAGCTGGATAAGGTGACGGTGACCTATCCGTTGACCTGTTTCTGAATTTGCCAAGCTGACCCATAGAGGTAGTTGGATAAGGTGACGGTGACCTATCCGTTGACCTGTTTCTGAATTTGCCAGACTGACCTATAGAGGTAGCTGGATAAGGTGACGGTGACCTATCCGTTGACCTGTTTATGGAGGCTTTGAATTGATTGTGATCCTATGTCAAGGTTGAGCCTATGGCTGGCCTTGAATCCGTGTGAATGCATTTGTAAAGTTGAGCTGCATAGCTGACTTAGAACCAGACTTTAGTAAATGGTTAAGCCAAAGCACTGCAGATGGGTGTCAGATAAAGGGTCCAGCTCGGTGGAACATCTGTAGGTGTCTGTAACCCTACAGATGAGTGTTTGATAAAGGGTCCAGCTCGAGAGAACATCTGTAGGTGCTACCAGTCATATTAAAATGAGTTAAGCCAAATATGTGTTGTTTGAACTTCATCTTGAAATTCCGTGAATTGTGTTTCATTTGATTATTGTTGTCGAGCATACGCATTCATTTATATATTGATATAGAACTGTAAATGTGCTATTGTACGAATTTCATTTTTGGACATGGATTCTGATTGTAAGTCCAATAACCTGATTGTGGCAAATTCGCACTGAGAAATTATTTCTCACCCCCACCCTTTGGGTTCTTTTACAGGTTGCGATACGACTGATTCTGGAGAGGCATACGAGTAGTAGGCCTTTGGTATATGTCCCCATATTACCTTAGTGGTTGTTTTGTTATTTGACTAGAGATGTATACATATATTTTTGTTGGATAGTTCTCTAGGTCATACCCCATGGTCGGTATCCGTATGAGATACGTTTTGTATATGCCACTATTACCAGATGTTGGGTACTTGGATTGTATATATATAAACTTGTTTTATTCTTTTATTGTGCTATGATGAGTTATATCGTAATTGCCTTGTAAGCATACATGGAGTTGTATGCTTACGGCGGGGCTCTGTCACTACTAATGGCTGCGGGGTGTGACACTCATATCGAGACTTTGGAACGCCAATAGGACAGACACCGGTCATGTAGTTGGTGCAAAAATCAATCACCTCTTCCGTGGAATATCCTTCTACAATGCTACCTTCGGGTCGATGTCGGTTCCTTATGTATTTTTTCAAAATTCCCATGTATCTCTCGAATGGATACATATACCGCAGGAACACAGGACCACATATCTTGATTTCTCTCACTAGATGAACAACAAGGTGAACCATAAACATCGAAAAAAGATGACGGAAAATACATCTCAAGTTGGCAAAGAGTAGCGACGACTTCCACCTCCAAAGAGTCCAGTATTAGAGGGTCTATGACTTTGGAATTTATTGTATTGAAGAAAAAACAAAGCTTCGTAATGGTTTGACGAACGGGCTTTGGTAAAACCCCCCGAATTGCAACAGGAATCATATGTGTCAATAAAACATGACAGTCGTGAGATTTCAGACCGACCAGTTTCAGGTCCTTCATCGACACCAGCTTCTTAATATTCGAAGAATACCCTGATGGGACCTTAATACTACGGAGGCATTCACAAAAGCTTGTTTTCTCTTTCTTCGACATTGTGCACATTGCGGGGGGTAGGTATGTGCGCTTCCCTTTCTCCTGCGGTGCAAGCTCGGATCGTATTCCTATTTCTACCATGTCTTTTCGAACTTTGATACCATCTTTAGTCTTCCCTGGAATGTTCAATAATAAACCAGTCAAACTGTCGCAGACATTTTTTTCAACATGCATGACATCTATGCAATGTCTCACTTCTAAATATTCCCAGTAAGGTAGGTTCCAAAATATGGACCTCTTTTTCCAAATATTCTTTGGCATTTCTATGGCACACTTTCCAAACACAACATCAAGGTTTTTAACACGCTCGAAGACACCCTTCCCATCTAATGGACGACGGGCCACTCCAAGCTCAACTTTCCCGTTGAATGCCTTCTTCTTCTTACGATATGGGTGATTCCTTGGAAGAAACCTACGGTGCCCCATAAATACATTCTTTTGACAATTCTTCAACCTCAACACCTGCGTATCATCTTCACAAATAGGGCACGCTTTTGCTCCTTTACAAGTGTAATCCGATAAATTCCCGTACGCGGGGAAATCATTTACGGTGCAAAACACCATGGCCCGCAAGTTAAAGGTCTCTTTCATGTACGCATCCCACACCGAGACGCCATCACACCACAATTTTTGGAGGTCCTCGATTAACGGTGCGAGATATACATCTATGTCATTTCCGGATTGTCTGGGTCCTTGGATTAGTAATGACATCATTATATACCTGCGTTTCATGCACAACCAAGGAGGAAGAT
Source organism: Carex parvula (assembly GCA_025461045.1). Classification (NCBI taxonomy): domain Eukaryota; kingdom Viridiplantae; phylum Streptophyta; class Magnoliopsida; order Poales; family Cyperaceae; genus Carex; species Carex parvula. Next base: position 98,707 of record JAJGRW010001298.1, on the reverse strand, counting down.
TGTAGATGGCTAACAGAACTGGCCAAGTACTGTGCCGACTGCTCATGCTTCCAAACGGACTCATTCCATCTGTGCTCACCACAATCTTGAGGTTTCTTACCTCGGAACTAAAATCTTTGAAATGTCTATCAAAATTTCTCCACTGAGGAGAATCAGCCGGGTGTCTTAGTTTACCGTCCTTTTTGCGCCCTTCTTCATGCCAACGCAATAACTTCGCATCTTTGGGATTTGCAAATAACCGTTTGAATCTCGGTATTATCGGCAAATACCACAACACCTTAGCTGGAGGCCGGCCCTTTTTGCCGTCGTCACAATCAGTAGTGCCCTGGTCCTTACGTTTATACCGAGAAACACCGCACTTAGGACAAACATGCATGGACTCGTACTCATTACGGTACAATACACAGTCATTCGGACATGCATGTATTCTTTCGATCTTCAAACCCACTGGACATATCAACTTCTTCGCCTGATATATTGTAAGGGGTAACTCGTTGTTATCTGGGAGCATTTCTCCTAAAGCTTTAATAAGGACGTGAAACTCTTATCGCTCCAACCATTTTCTGCTTTCAAGTTAAATAATTTCAGCACAGCTGACAGTTTCGTAAATTTGGTACACCCGGGATACAATGGCTTCTTGGATTCATTAGACAAATATTGAAATTTATCATAATTTTTATCACTAATTTCATCTTCCACATCATGTAACATGTCCTCCATATTATCAATATACTCGTGTACTACATTTTCATCGATTTCCGTCTGCAGCTCATCATCGTCGTTGCGATCAAGTTCAACATTATCAAAATTTTCGACATTCAAATCATCATCGCTGAAATCAAGTTCAAAATTATCCAAAATTTCTACATTCTCATCGCTCTCTTCACAACGGTTAGAATTCTTATTGGTACAACTACTTTTCCCAAATTCCTCACCATGCGTGAACCAACATGTATATCTTTTCTTAAATCCACTACAAATCAGATGAGCTCTAATTTCTTCGGAGTCCCTAAATCTTAATTTTTTTTTACAATCTCTACAAGGACACAAAATGTCGGCTTCCTTCATCTTCACTCTATACCTCTCAGCGAATTTTATGAACTCATCAACGCGACCCAAATATTCTTCACTATCACGTCGCAATTCATACATCCAACTTCGATCCATCTGCAAATTAAATTAAAAAAATGATTTCAATTAATCATGGTCAACATGTAAATTGGTACTAAATTCTAGGCTTACAAAGGGCCGGTTTACAATCCTAACCCACTCTTTGAATATTAGGTCCCATATGTGAAAACGTATTAGCGAGATTTAATTAGTATTTGAGAAAAATTCAGCAGCATTTCTCCTTAACTCCCCAAGTATGCGTAAAACCACATACTCGTAGGAGCATTAAGGGAAAATACCGTCGAACTTTCCTCAATTACTAATTAAATCCCGCTAATATGTGTTCACATCCTAAATGAGACCCAATATTCAAAGAGCAGTCCCAAAACGGGGACTATCCAAAATTAATCCCTATTGGATTAATTTTGGACGGGCAAGGACCTAAAAGCATCAGTAGGGGTCGGTTATTGGACAACAGTACACTACTTACACATGATCTAAATAAGTACACTAACCCTTAGTAACATAAAAATTAGAGGAAGAAAAGGAAAAAATATATATATATACACTAACCTTAGAAAGATAGAGAGGAAAAAAATACAAACTTCAAAGATCTCAGATAATACGAGCTGCTGGCCTTTGCAGAAATCGGATCAGCGCATTCAATACAGAGAGAGAGACAGTATTAATTACTTGATAAAAAAAAAACGGCGCTGGAAGAAGAAGGCCTTTTATACCAAAACCCTACAAAGACTTTTCTACACGGATCTTACGTTAATAAATCCGTGTAGCTCTCTCAAAAATCATACACGGCTATTTGTATTTAAAAACCGTGTTTATAATGCTAGACTTTTCTGTGAAATTTATAAAAATCCGGGTTAATGTGAGATAGGAGAATGCGTTTTAACACGGATTTTCAAGAAACAACCGTATTACATTACTTTCTACACGGATATTTCGTTAAGAAATCTGTGTAGCTCTCTAACAAATCATACACGGCTATTTGTACTTAAGAACCGTGTATATGCTAGCTAATTTCGTTTAGGTTATCTTTTAATTTTGCTTTCGGGCAGCAAAATCCCATTGTTTAGGGATGCTAAAAATTATTATGGAAATTTATAGTTCATTGATGAATAGAATTAAAGTTTCGTGTCCTATATATTTTTTTGGGTTTTTTTTATTTCTGGGCTAGTCTTCCCTATACGGATTTAAAAAAAAAAAAATTCCTTGAAGCTATTTCGTACACGGATATTCAACTAATATCCGTGTACAATTACTATTGGACACGGTTTTAAGTTAAATATCCGTGTTGTTATCCTATATATTTTTCAAATTAACAATTTTTTTCTGGGCTAGCCTCCAGTTTTGCTAGCCAGTTTGCTACAAAATTCAATATTGAGTTTACCCCCAGTTTTTCAGATAATTTGACATCCAGTTTTCCAATTACAGCATAAAAATTATACTTAGCATTACAAAATTCATATTTAGCATTACAAATCCATGTTCAGCAATTACAAAATTCATAAATTCATCTCCTTATTTACAATTACAGCACAAAAAATTACTAAATTCTCTATATTTTATTTAATTACAAGAACATGTTTTATATTTGAAACACAAAATCGGTGGATGGCATACAAACCGGTCAATTAATAAGGGTAAACTAAAAATTCATGTACACTAAATTATACAAAATTATACAAATCCATATTGAGTATTACAAAATTTAAAATGAAACATTATACAAATCCATATTGAGCATATATTATACAAATCCATACTAGGTAGACATATCCTTCTTCCTGAGCGTCGATCCCATAATGATTTCAAATATAAACTTAAGGTTTACATTTGGTGCCAGTAGCTAGGGTTTACAAAGGGTAATATGAAGATAAATTTTAATAAAGAAAGAGTTGAGTAAAAAGTTGGATGAAGGACCTTCGAAAAAAGGAAAGAGGTGGATGAAAGACCTTCAGAGCCGGATGAAGAGCCGAATGAAGAGTCGGACACAATCTTGTCAGACTGACAAGATTGTGCCCAACTCTTAATTCGGCTCTTCATCTAGCTCTGAAGGTCCTTCATCCCACCTCTTCCCTTTTTTTCCAAGGTCCTTCATCCAACTTTTTACTCAACTCTTTCTTTATTAAAACATGTATATCTTCATATTACCCTCTGTAAACCCTAGCTACTGGCACCAAAAGCGAAGAGCCATCGTTGCTCACCTGAATGTGACATGGTTCTACAAAAAACAACATTATTAGAAACAAGCACAATTATACATGCATTAGTAAAATAATCACTAAAATAACAATTATACATGCATTACTCTATTATTAGAAACAAGCACAATTATACATGCATCACTCTATTTAATATACTAGTTATTTACATTATCTCAACAAATCAAGCATGCATGCATTAATCATACATGCATCACTATATTTAATATACTAATTATTTACTTTATCTCAACAAATCAAGCATGCATGCATTAATTACTAATTGACCTAAATAAGCAATAATAAGTAACAGAAAATTAGAGGAAGAAAAGAGAAATATATACACGACTAACCTTAGCAAGATAGAGAGGAGAAATACAAATTAACTTCAAAGATCTCAGATCCGGCCGCCTTGTGCGCAGAAATCAGACCAATTCGTATACAGAGAGAGAGAGTTTTAATTGATCAAAACGGCGCAGGAAGGAGAAGGCCTTTATCGATAATCAAAACCCTACAATAACCTTTTCTCCACGGATTATTATGTAAACAGCCGTGTAGCTCTGTCAAAGATATCTACACCGCTATTTAAACAAAAATCCGTGTGCATTTCGCACTTTCTACACGGTTCTCACCATTAATATCCGTGTATCTCTCTCATGCTATCTACACTGTTAGTTAAACAACAATCCGTTTACAATTCCTGATAAACTTCCGTGTAGCTCTCTCAAGGCTTTCGATCGCACTGATTCTTTAATAAATAATAGATTCCCACAGATATTTCGGGCTTCCAAAAAATCTGTGTAGCTATTCCACACGGATATTCAACAAATATCCGTGTACAATTACTGTTGTACACGATTTTTAGTAAATATCCGTGTCTGATTGCCCTATATATTTTTTAAAATTTTTTTGTTCTGGGTTAGTCTCCATTTTTCTAGCCAGTTTTGCTACAAAATTCAGTATTGAGATTACCCCCCAGTTTTCCAATTACAGCACAAAAATTATACTTAGCATTACAAAATTCATAAATTCAACTCCTTATTTACTATTACAGCACAGAAATTACTAAATTCACTAATGAAACATTACAAGAACATTACTAAATTCACTAATAAAACATTACTAATATGCATAAATTCATATTTTATTTAACACCTTACAGGAGCATGCTTTATCTTGGTTAGGTTCCAAAGAAATGAGTCAGACTAACTTTCAACTAATAAAATATTTTCTGAAAATTAAATTATGTTTTAGTCCCAAGTTTTTGGCGATGTAGAAATGGACATGTTGCAGTGTTCTTACGTTGTTGTTTAAATTCTTTCGCAAACCACATCTTATTCAAAGGGGGTTTGTGTAAGAAATTAAACAACAATGCACTGCAACATGCCATTTCTACATCGCCAAAAACAAGTGATCAAAACATGATTTAATTTAAAGAACATGTTTTATTATTAAAGTTAGTTTTACCCATTTCTTTGGAACCTAACCAAGAAAAAACATGTTCTTGTCAAGTGTCAAATAAAATATAGTGAAAAAAAAAAAATGAAATTCATCACATGCTGTCCATCGGAAAGTTCATCACAATCTGTAAATAATAAAAAAATGATGAGTAAGTAAGCAACAATAAGTAACAGAAAATTAGAGGAAGAAACGGAAAATACATGCCAGAAGTGAAGTCGAGATGTAGGTTATCAATTATATCACATCGCTCGTCTTGATAGATGAGCTCCAAAGATAGCGACTCATCTTGATAGATAAGCGATATGACATAATTGATAAACCTAAATCAAAATTCCAATTATTAACCGTGAAATGATTATCAAAGTTGATCATAAGCGATATGTAAAGTGACCGGTCTTTCTCTCTTCCTAAGGTTATACAGGAGAACCTACAATTTACCTATGAATTGAAAAAACTCTAACCTTTCAGTTTGTTGAATTACTTGATCAAAACGGCGCTGGAAGGAGAAGGCCTTTTATACCAAAACCCTACACTTCTCTACACGGATTTATACTTAACAAAACCGTGTACAATAAAATTGGCAAAACCGTGTATCGATAATCAAAACCCTACAATAACCTTTCTCCACGGATTATTATGTAAACAGCCGTGTAGCTCTCACATGGCTATCTACACTGTTGTTTAAACAAACATCCGTGTGCATTTTTCGTATTTCTACACGGTTCTCATCATAAATATCCGTGTAGCTCTCACATGGCTATCTACACTGTTAGTTAAACAATAATCCGTTTCCAATTCCTGATAAACGTCCGTGTAGCTCTCTCAAGGCTTTCTACACTGATTCTTTAATAAATATCCGTGTAATAGATCCCACAGATATTTCGGGCTTCCAAAAAATTACAATATCACACGGTTTTTGTATAAAATTGTCAAATCCGTATACAATGTGCTGTGTACAATGACCATTTCTGTAGTAGTGTGGTACCAGCTAGAAGAAGCAATAAAATCAATATGAGTACTTGACTGGTACCAAAAAAGCTCAAAAAGACCTTTGCTGGTAAATAAGCCAGTGTAGGCTGATCTGAAACCCAAACTGAAAATCTAATCTCATAGCTAGATAGAGCATTCAAAAACACACAAGTTAGAGTTTGATTTACCATTTTTAGCATTCTACCATTTATTAGCTATTTTTGAATCTCACACCTGAAAACTGTAAAATACTGTATTTTTCTGCACATTTTCCAGAAATGCCCCTGTATTGTACATATTGTTTGATACAGAAACAAAAACCCAAAAATTATGAAAATTTGCAGGTAAATAGGTTAGTCCTCCCTCTTTAAATTCATATAAAGTACAAAAAATTATGTGTATTAGTTTGCTCAGAAATGAGATTTGAAGTTGGTAGAAAATGATAAAACACATTGAACAACACACAATTCACTTAAACAAATAAAAATGGATAAAACTCATCTAAAAAGTAAGCCATGTCAGAGCATGTCATATATTTTGACATTTGCTAGGTAACAAAGCAGGACATTGCTAGGTATCAAAGCAGGAAGAACATGTCATATATTTTGAATAATTTTTTCACAATTTTTAGAGAAGTACATGATATGATCAATTTTCCTTTAATGTTAAATTTTCCTTTATCAAGATATTTATACTTTGAAAATCTATCCTTTATGATTCACAAGTACAGGTGAAACAACAACTTTGATGAGACGAGCCAAGATTGGGTTGGTACCGGGTTGGTACAAGATTGGTACAGGAAGAATTGTAGAATTGGGGCAGCAATGAAGGATGGTGTTGACTGCTATCTTTTCCAAACAAAAGTAAGCCTTATTTTTTCATATATGTTATTTTCATCTTATCCATTAATAATATGCAGATTCTTAATTTATATATATGTACTTACTAAAGCTCAATTCAAAATTTGTGTCAAGTGCTTATATATATTAGTCAGCCTAGCTTTTTTTTTTGCTTATAATTCATAAAATTCAAAATTTGTGTCAAATGCTTATATGTATGTATTTTTTTTTGTACATTATTGAAACAATGCTTGAAAAATTAAAATATCCAATAATCAACAATACTCCACTCTCCAAATCAAACTAACTCACTTTCTCATTTTTACTGCAGTGAGGACATCATAGCAAGAGGAGAAATAGTGACTGCATCATTCTCGTAAAACATTTTTGCGGATTTTGTCAATTCTTAATATTACTGTTAGTCATCTTGAATTAGGACATATTTTGGGTATATATAAAATTTTTTTTAGCACTTTTGTTGTAATGTTTTTTGATATTTTGATACAATGTATGATGATTATATTATTTTGATTAATGCTTATTACATGTGTTATCTCTATATTTCAATGTGTTTATGTAAATCTGGTTCAATGGGAAATGAGAAATGTAATAGATTATTGGGTTGGTACCGGGTTGGTACCAGATTGGTACAGGGAGGGAGAATTGTAGAATTATGGCATGCTGATATATTGCAAATATTATGGTCATTATTTGTGTTGGTATATACATGCAAATATTAAGAACTATGGAGCATGCAAAAAGTACCATTGTTAGCCTTGCATATAGTCAGGTAGGACCCACGTTCCCTAGCCTTGCAAATAGTCATGTGGGACCCATGTTCACTCCCCTTGCAAATAACCAGATGGGGCCCATGCTGTCTCCCCTTGCAAATACTCCAAACGAGGTCAGATGTGAAAGTATTTGCATGGGCCGTTGTTGCAAGGCAAGTGCCTTGCAACAAGTCAGAACAAACTTGTTGCATGGTTGCCCATGCAAATACATAGTAGTTGCAAGGAAGCTTGTTGCAAGGTTACAGTTGCAAGGCCAAGTCCATGCAACAAGCCTTTTCGAGCTTGTTGCAAGGCTATCTCCATGCAACAAGTCATTTTTCTTCGCATGCAAAAAACTCATATTCTAGTAGTGAAAAATGTACCTAAAGGCAATAGAAAAGATATGGTACTTCATTTTTAAATCACTAGTATATTGTATATGAAGTTAATGATCTGTACCAGGTACAACCTATTCTCCAACTTGTTCATATATTTTTTGATTGATTTGTTGGTCTTGTAATTGATTTTCTCTTAGAGATTTTTATTATTATTTTGAACTAGCTAAAGAGAATATAAAGTTGACATCATTTTCCTTTACTATTAAAACATAACTAAAGTGATTTACCGCCATGCAAGTTCACATACAATTTCAACTGGTGCATCTGGCAAAACCTGAGATACAATTAATAGGTATAATAAAAAAAAATATCAGAAGAAAAGAAAAGTATATATATTCCCTGTTTCAGAGAGAGAGAAAGAGAGAGAAAGCCGTACTTTATCTTTATATGGGGGTTGCAATTGTTCTTAAACCATAGCTTTAGAAACTCCTGTGATAAAAAATTAAAAACAACAAATAAGTAATATGTAAGTTTATCAGACTGAAATTACCTTATTAACATTTTTAGGTTCAAGGTCAGATTTAAATATTTCTTCATATGAGTTTGCAATCCAATATCGGCCCGAATTAATCAGGCGTATGTACCTGATTAGAAAAAAATAAAATAAAGTAAAAACAAAACCATCACACAACACATAGGACTCTTAAGCACAAAATCACGCAGAATAATAATTAAAGCATACCTCATCGATCAACATTATCATCATTTGCTTTTCCGAATTCATATTTTGTGTCAACAAGTAGTAATCCATGCTCCAACGCTACTTCCTGTACATTGGAAGAATATTTTTATGAGTTTTATTTTTATGAAAAAACAAGAAAAAAATAGAACTTAATTTTCAAAAGGTAAGAAATAAAGGTATTGTTCACCTGACCAAATGCAAACAAGTTCATAGCCTTCTGGCTCACCTCGCTATACTCGTGAAAAACAAATTAAAAAGAGAAAGAAACACAAACCTCATTTGGAGTTACAGGGATATCATAATCAACACCCTAGCAGCGCCTGGTGCTATGCGACGTGGGATGGAGGTGCTAAGCCTGGTGCCGTGCGACGCTAGATAGAGGTGAGCCGAGGAGAGAGGTAGAGAGAGAGGGGACCCTAGCGGCGCCAATGGTGCAGGATTGAAAATTTGAGAGAGAGGCCAAAATGTTGATATAATTTGAAAATGAGGAGCGGGACTTGGCTAAAATGGTGCGTGAAATTAAAAAATTTGCTAACTGGGAGAAGATAAAGGGCTACTGAGGTATCAAGATCGGATAAATAAATAACTAATCTTGATATAACATAATAAGTATTGGTTACAAAGATTCAACCAATCCTGATATGCTGATACTGACATGTACACATCGAGATCTGACAATTAGGGACAGCCGATCCTAATAGGTGCACATCAAGAACGGTCGTTTATAAACGACCGATCCTGTTTTGGTCTTGATAATTAGGGACGACTCTTTATAAAAAAACCATTCCTAATACCTCTTTCAAGGTCGGCTATTTAAAATGTCCGATCCTAAAAGCTATCAGTATCATTCTTTTTCCAGAACTGATCCTGATGGGCAGGGGTGGAACATAGTACAAGCTGGGGGGTGCTAAGCCACCCTATAATTTCCAAAAATTATTATCATGTATATAAAAGTTCAATTGAATTTTACTTTCATATAAAGTAGCCCCCTGGTGAAACATTACAAACTTATAAGGTCTTGAATAAAAGTTTGAAAAGCAAACTTGTGACAGTTTTCTCATTTCCATATAGACTTCGATTTCCACACCATTTATATTAAAAAATGATCTTTCTGTTTTTGGAAAGCTGTCAAACAATAAATTGGAAGAATATTTTTATGAGTTTTATTTTTATGAGAAAAACAAGAAAAAAATAAAACTTAATTTTCAAAAGGTAAGAAATAAAGGTATTGTTCACCTGACCAAATGCAAACAAGTTCATAGCCTTCTGGCTCACCTCGTCATACTCATGAAAAACAAATTAAAAAGAAAAAGAAACACAAACCTCATTTGGAGTTACAGGGACATCATGATCAACACCCTAGCAATGCCTGGTGCTGTGCGACGTGGGATGGAGGTGCTACGCCTGGTGCCGTGCGACGCTAGATGGACACTACTAGAATTTTGGTTTCTTACATGGGCAAAATTTCGGTTGTTGCATGAGCTCACTCATGCAACAAGTCCGAAAAAGGCTTGTTCCATGGGTTACCCATGTAACAACTACCCATGGTACAAGCCTTCATGCAAATACTCAATTTCAGACTTGTTACATGGACTACGCATGTAATAACTTTTCCCAATCTTTTTACATGAGCCTGCTAATGTAAAAAGTACGCATGCAACAAGTCTAAGAATTGGCGCCTGCAGGAAGTATTTGCAAGGATAGAGGGCGTGGGTCCCATCTTAGTATTTGCAAGGATAACAAAGGTGGGCCCCACCTGATTATTTGCAAGGATGTCATTGGTACTTTTTCCATGCTCTATAATTTCTAATATTTGCATGGATATTCCAACGCAAGTAATGACCACATTCAAGCATAATATTAGAAACATGCAATAATCAATAACAATCCCACAAAACATAAACATAGCACAACATTTGATATTAACATCACATAATATAAACTGCACTATTACAAACATATATACCACAAATGTACTTAAGTTGTAAACATGCAATAATCAATATGAATTTCCAGTATATTAATAACACCCTCTAAGCAAAACTAAACATCAGATAAAAAAAAAACTTGGATTGCATAATGTGAATGAATGGACCTTAAGACTTCTCTGCTGAACCTTGAAGTCCCTTGAAAGCAAAAAATTGAGATCAAATTGAAGGATTGCTCAAGTAAAAAAAATAATTAAGGATTGAAAATGGCACCTATTAATTGCACAGTATGAAAAAAACCAGACTGTTAATGGTTAAATTTCTCTTTCTTCAGTTTGATTGGTCTCTAAAGTGATGCGGATTGAGTTTCATTAAAGGTAAATTGATCATTCTTCAATTTCATTAAGGGAAGTTGAGGTCAATTAGTTGGCGAATTGATGCTTGTACAGATAAGTCTTGTACCAACATGTAAATGCTGGTACAAAACTCTAACATTTTAGTTACCACTTGGAATCTAGGAGTGAAGACATTCTTACTCCTTAACCTGATATGCATCGTAACAAGATAATACCAATACAAGACAAGTCCGCATGGAGGTGCCATATACTAAAGACAAAAAGAAAGGAAGCTTACCCTTCTAGCAAATTTTATGCAAGTGTCGCGATCCTGTTTTTCATCTGCATATAACAGATAAACCCATTACTTGTTGTTTTAAAGTACACCAAATAAAGAAGCAAAATTAAACCAAACATTAAAAAACATTAAACCCTTCTAGCAAATTATTTTTTTTCTTTCATTATCCAAAACCTTGTAGTCTTTTTCATTAATCATGAGCGAATGCTAGGCATTTCTCCTACTAATTCAACAAAAAACACAAAAAAAAATTGGGAGGAAGCTGCACACACAGTTAGTTTACAATTTCAAAAGGTAAACAAATTATATGATATATACACTTCTAACTTCTCTTTTTCTAGAAGCAAGAAGCATCATAATTGATATAAAAATAAAAACTTATCTTACTTCTAATTGCAATTGAACCGAGTTTAGTTGCGGAGAGAGAAGACAGAACCGAGCAAGGTACTGATTGGTGTGCGCACAACACCCACAATAATAATTTTTTTATCATCTTGTAATGCTTTATAAGTTTGGATTTTGTTGAACAAATTAAGAAAAACATGACTCTTTTCTTCATAGGATATAAGAATAATCTAAAATAGGAAGCAACTTACCATATTCAAGTATAATCAAATTAATTGAAGCAGGAGTGTTTGATTCAAGAGGGATCCCTCAACTTCTCCTTTGAAGACCCAATCCTTCACATTGTCAGCTTTAACTACAATCTCCATTCTTTCACTCTTTGACCAAAAGTCACTCATGCACATAAGAACATGACATGAAACAAACTTAAGATGAAATTAAAAAAACTCCCATGCACTTTTAAATTAAAATAAAATTTGTTTCATATTTACTAATTTACATGATTTACATTAAATTTACATTTCTAATTTATTTCATATTTACTAATTTACATGATTTACATGAAAAAGAGAAGTTATTTAAATTTTGGCAAGAAAAACAAAGGTTTCAAAAAAATAATTTCATGGAGGCAATCCATCGAACACCTTGTAAGCAAGAAGGATATACATATGAACCTTTTGACATTTCCTAATTTAGAATGCCTTTGTAAGATTACTAAACAACTGGACCGAACTAAAACGGTTTACACACGATGGCTCAACCCACATGTCAGCACGAGCATGACTGAGACAAGGAAAAACAAAACGGATTAGGCAGATTTAGCGTAAGTGCTTTCAAATCGTAGTTTTGACGATGGTGGAGAAGGCCGTGCCGACCAAGCCTTGGTACAAATTTCAAATCACAGTTTTGACGACGGTGGAGAAGGTCATGCCGACCAAGCCTTGGTACCGATCCCGCCTGTCAAATTTCAAATCGCAGTTTTGATGAGGATGGAGAAGGAAGTGGAGTGGGTTTTGACGAGGGTTTGAACCGCAACAGAGAAAAAAAATATGAAATTTGAGAGGGAAAGTCATTTTGGGAGGGATAAGAAATTAGTGGGGATTTAGGGTTTGGCGGGGAGAGAAATATCACAGGGAGAAAGTGAAAATTGAGGCGGGGAATGAAATATCAGAGAGGGAGAAGAGAAAATTGGAAAATAAATCTGCTGTTATTCCAGATTCGTGCATGGAATAACAGGGTCCTGTTATTCCGATCCTAACCATTTAATTTTGTTGAGATTCGTGCATGAAAAAGTTATTTATTTAGATTCGTACATCAAAAACTTTGAATGGTTGGAATTCAGAATAACAGGACTCTCTTATTCCATTCGAATAACAGCAGATTTATTTCCTGAAAATTGAGGAGGGAATCAAAGTTTTAGTGAAAATTTAACAAAACTTAGATTGAATTAAATATTTTTATTTAATATTTTTCATTTGAGAAATATTTTTTAGTATTTATCTTATTCACTGTAACATTTATATAAAATCAAATTTTGAGGAATTTTTTTATTTAGAAATATTTCTTATTTTTATTTGAGAAATATTTTTTATTTCAATTTAAATAGTTGAGTGGCATTTTATAAAATTAAAAGTGAAACAAAATATATTTTGTGATTTACATATGTACAACAAATAATATGAAAAAGAGTTAAAAATATATTTTCATATTTTTTACGGTTTCTATGCCAAATCATATTTATAATTAAACATAGTTTGTCCCATTATTACTATTTACTATTGTATGTTTTATATTTAATGTATAGATTAAGTCAATTATGTTTATTTGTTTAAATTGAATTTCTGGATATAATATATATTTATTGTTCCAATTTATTGAAATTTATGTAATGCATGTACCACAAAACAATATGAAAAAAATTAAAAAATATATTTTTTATTTTTTCACAATATGACCAGATTATAATTCTATGGCCAAAATATTTTTTCTCGAATTTGGTTGTGTCTAAGTTTCGATCTAATGTGAAGTGTTTATAGCCCTTCGATGTTTCAATATTCCGACAACCGGATGGATAGGTAAATGAAAATAAAATTTGAACAAAATTATTGGTTCAATTTCAAGAGACAAATAACGATGAAATTATATACAATTGACATTTATAAGTATTATTTGGCATATAAGATGTAAAAGAGTAGAAAATATTTATTCTGATTTTTTCATATTATTTTCTGTACAATTATTACCTAAATTTAGATTTGTAAATTATAACCGTCCGATGAGAGATGAATGGTCTTGATTTCAAAAGAGGTGTCCATTTTAGAGGCTGTGGGTGGGACCGTGGGAGTCCATATTCTGAAAGGTAACTTAATATTTCTGTTTAAATTCGCCAAAAGTGAAAGGCAATGGATCCTTCAATATTCGTGCTAAAACTAATCCGACATCTCCTATGTAAAATTGAGAAATTTGGTTACCTCAGGGCTCAGGCGATACAAATATTAGGATGTCTCTGAGCAAATGCGATACAGAGAGAGTTATTTGTTCGCTGGGATACTTGGTGTTTTTTCTGAAATCCAAACCCATCCCCTCTCTTACAAAATCAAATCGAAACCCTCCATCTCTCAATTCTCTAAGCAAAGCTGATTGCAGTCGCCGTCACTGACCTCTCCACTCTCTCTTGGAGACGAGGGCGATCACCAAACCACTCTCTCTCGACCACTTTCGGTGTTGCTGTAGATCGGAGAAACAGGTACGAAGATTAACTTTAAAAATAAACCCTTAAACTGGGTTGTTAAATTAGGTTGATTAAACTAGTTTTTTTAACTAGTTTGATAGAATTGCTTTGTAAATGTGTTGCACGGAAGGTATTTGTGGAAATGCCTAAATGTTTTGTTCATGTTGTTTGTCAATCACTTACTGTACCAGTATAGGTACCACTATTTCCACTTTAGTCATATGTGAATAAGGCAACTGGTGTGGTATTATGAGGCTGGTTTAAATGCTTTGCGGAGTGCTTAAATCATGAACACTCATAGTCACATATTTTTGGGTTTATTAAAATGCTTTATCTACACAAAATAAAAGAAATAAAAGGGGACCATACCAGATGAATTTGATATATCTGCTTTAAGGTTATCTCAAATAGAAACATTTATTATTCTCCTCTTCTTGTATTATATAGCTTATTACTTTATTTTGAACTCATTTTTTTTAATCTGACATGTAGTGTACGCTAAAACTATTGCTATCAAATCTGGTGATGTGTACATTCCTTGTGGAGTATTTGTCCCTGCTCTTAGTTGAGTATATTATAACCTAACAACTTAAAACTACCATACCACAGTATATTATTTGGTTTGGGCATATTCGTACAAGCTGAAATTTATATGGTGAATTATGTGGGATTTTAGTATGTGCCTTCTATTCTTTTTCAAAGCTAGTGTTTTTCTAATATACAGAAATAAGATTAAAAAAAAATATAGTGTTTTTCAAAGTTAGTGTTTTAGTATGTGCCATCATTTTTTCTACGATCTAATTTCATCCTTCTCTTTGCCAAACAGGGAACTGAGGCTCCGGCCGGACCCCGTTAAACTGGGAGACTCGAGCTAACATCACCTTGGCAGTCCCCCATAGACTCCACCACATCCACTCAGTGGGACCCACATCCTCCAACGTGCAATTACAGTAACGCATTGAATGTAAATGCTTCACACTATGATTAATAGAAAAGCACAATTTAGAATGTGCAGCTCTAGCTAAAGCTCACGCCCAAATTGCATATGTTTGCTGGTTGTGAGATACAACTGTGGTCATGCCTCAACAAAAATATAACATGTGAATACAAGATTAAAAATAAATAGCTATATGTAATACATGGCTGCTGCCAACTCAAAAATGTAACCTCAAACCTCTCAAATTCCAAACCAAAGTTTTTTAATCTCTCTCATGATTTACATTTGATCATTTGTGCCTTTGTTTTAGCTTGGTAGCCCGTTATCTCTGCCTTGAGGATTGTATGTGCTAATATGCCAGGGAAAGCATAAGAAACCTTGAGTTAAACTATTGCATAATTTGCAACTGGCACACAACATTTCTTTTATTGAACTACCACACATTTTGGATTATTTGCGACACATGTTTGATCATTAAGGGAAACAAATGCCAAGTGAGCAAGAAATTGAGCAAGTTGTAAAATAGCAGCACTTTTGAAATTATATTTAGTCGTGTATGGCTTTGATTTGAAGAACCAATTTCAGTTCTCGAAACCAACCTTGACTTGGGCCCCTCGTATGCTTTCTGAACCTAAATAGCTATATAGCCTTGTGCACTTCTTACTCAAATTCCTTCTGGTTCCTTTCTTTTATGGAATAATTTCATATTTGCACAACTGTCCCTCAACTTATCTTTATACTCATCTCATCTGAGAAGTACATAATTTTGTGCAGTTCTCTTTTGTACAGATCGGATTGCATAATCAATTAGGTCTTTAATACCTAGAAACAATGCATTGATCTTATACAAAAATATAAACAAAATGTGACTAAAAATAGTAGAAATTATAGGGGTTTAGTTGCATCTTACCTTCTTCCTTCTTGTTAGACCTTTATATCAGACCTATTATAAAGATGAAGTTTATTATGACCCATTTGCATATTTTTAAATTTTGGTACTGTGGTGAGTTTCAGTGACTCAGTCCTCTTCCTATAGGTAATTTTACCTTTTTTTTATATATGAAAGAATAGGGATTGGTTTGTAACTTTTACATTACCTCATTGTCATTCACCCTTCTTAGGTCCAGTTCAACCTAATGTATTTTTTTTAATATGTTGTGCAGGTTGGCTGCACATTGGTAAAGACATGGTCATGAAAAAAGTTACCTTTTTGTAAATTCCTATATTGGTAGAGACATCAGTATTTTTTTTTGAACTAATGTTTGTTGAGGAGTATACTTTTTTGTGATCAAAGACATTTGTACTTCTATTTTGGGTTTTTGTTAGCCTCTTTTACCTTAATCAGTGTTAATCAATTTCTTGAATCAATTTTGAATTTCAATTAGTTGTTATAAAGTGTTGTGAAGAGTTTGATTTACACCTTGAATTATATTTATCTGACATAAAACAAATTCCTACAAATACATCATTATACCTATATTAAATAATCATGTTTAGAATTGCACCTATAAATTATTATTACATTATCTTGAAAAATAATGGTTTGGATCTAGATTACTGGTTTTAAAGCAATAGTTTCGACAATTCAGATTAATTACATGGGGCAGTTTAGGACTTCTTACATAGATCTTTAGAATAAAATAATAAAAAAAAAAATCATCAAAACTTGTTATATGGAAAGCCTTTGCAACTGTTGGGTCTCAGTTCTGCAAATTTGTTACTTGGGTACTTATTTTGGTTTTTCCATGGACCTTCATTAAAATATAATATATGGCATGGCTGGCGGGTCATGGGTTGTCAATTATTAGTTGCATGGGTCGATAAGAGACAATTACATGGTTAAACATCAAATATTTTACATGCGTTACTTTTTCCATGGAACACCCATGCAACAGATACTATTGTGTCAGAAACGCCAATTCTTTTGCATGAGATCTTCACATCCATGTAACAACTAAGTGTTACGCATGTAATAAACCAAAATTCTAGTAGTGGGAGGTGAGCGGAGGAGAGAGGCAGAGAGAGAGGGAACCCTAGCGGCGCCAATGGTGCAGGACTGAAAATTTGAGAGAGAGGCCAAAATGTTGAGATAATTTGATAATGAGGAGCGGGACTTGACTAAAATGGTGCGCGAAATTAAAAAATTCGCTAACTAGGAGAAGATGAAGGGCTGCTGAGGTATCAAGATCGGACAAATAAATAACTGATCTTGATATAACGTTAGACGTATCGGTTACAAAGATTCAGCCGATCCTGATATGCTGAAACTGAATTTGTGCACATCAAGATCGGACAATTAGGGTCGCCGATCCTAATAGGTGCATATCAAGAATGGTCATTTATAAACGACCGATCCTGTTTTGATCTGGACAATTAGGGATGGCTCTTTATAAAAGACCGTTCCTAATACCTCTTTCAAGGTCAGCTATTTAAAATGTCCGATCCAGAAAGAATTCAGTATTATTCTTTTTACAAAACCGATTCTGATGAAGTGATACTATTTGTACATTTTCCAATAGTGATAATGAGAGTTTATGAGCATTTCATTGTATCCTTAAAAGAGGGAAAAAAAATACATAATGTTTTCTCCTCCCATGATCCCATGCAGTATTTTCCAAAATCATTTGTGAAATTCTTGAAAGGATCCATAAGTGAAATTAAACATCAAAATTAAATTAATTCCAATGTTTCATATGTTAGTTTTTTTTTCTAGGAACATATGTTAGTTTTTGTGCGAGAGCAGCACAAATACAAGAGTTCATTAATTATAGATGAATAGTATTTCTTTTCAGGTACAAACTCATAGGCATTACGATCTGTATTTTATTGTTGCTTTAAAAATTTAGAAGAATTTATATTTTAATTGGGATCAATTTATTCTGTTAGGGAAAAATAAAAATTGAATGAAAACTATTATAGACTAATAACACCAAAAAATAGGAACCGAACTAAATTATTGAAAACATATTGGTTTCGTAGCAAAGAAATGATTTGGGTTTATGAGTGTCAACATATACAAAAAGTTATTGAATTTGTTTATTTTTTTTTTTAAATATGCGGGGCTCAATTTAAAAAATATATATATATTACACCTTAATAGAATGATTTCTTAAAAAAAAAGAGTCAATTAATGTCATTCACTCTGATTGGATTCGCAATTCATTGCTTCGGTTGAAATTAAACCAATGGACACTATAGTTGCTCTTTTGGCCGATATTTTTATAAGTACCCAAAAAAAAAAAAAACAAATTATCAAATCTGCCCCCACCCCAAACTTATTTTTAAATCTACTCCAACCATTCGTCTGCTGGGCGGTCCAGATCCAGAGCAGACCGCCCAGCCACTGGGCGGTCCACTACCCATAGCTGACCGCCCAGGGAGCGGGGGCGGTCCACTTTTTTTTTTTTTTTTTAAGAGACTATGAACATCAAGATGCTGAATTCTAACGCTAAAAATTCAAATTTTGTTTTAAATATTAGTTAGATTACTTCTTTTAAGCATATTTATACTAAAATACGCTAAATTACTTGGAATTATGTTAAATTACGTTGAGTTACACTAAATTACGCTAAATTACACTAAATAACAATAACTTCGCTAATTATGCTGAAATACAGTAAATTATGGTAAACTACGGAAAATTACGCTAAAGTAGACCGATTCTGTGCCATCTTTCATGAATCATAAAAAATAGTAAAAAAATTTCAAAAATAGTAAAAATTGGTATTCTACAAGTTCATTATGTAACTAATTTACTGAACTACTTGGATTGAATAATAGAAATGAAAATCTTAATCGGAAACTTCAACTCAAGTTTTGAGGGTCTTCCCTTTGTTTTTTGGCAATTCTGAATTTTGAAATCCGGCATAGACAGCACGGACGCATGCATATTTTCTCAAGCTTTCCAAAAAGTGGTCATTTGCTGAAATCGGACACTCGAGCACCGTTTTATGACCGTTTAAAGTTTCGTCGTCGTTTTTCGCCTTTTCAGTGAATATATCGTCTCTATTCATATGTAATTTAACATAATTTACCGTATTTTACCGTAATTTAATGTAATTTAGTGTTATTTAGCGTAATTTAGTGTAATTCAACGTAATTTAACATAATTCCAAGTAATTTAGCGTATTTTAGTATAAATATGCTTAAAAGAAGTAATCTAACTAATATTTAAAACAAAATTTGAATTTTTAGCGTTAGAATTCAGCATCTTAATGTTCATAGTCTCTTAAAAAAAAAAAAAAAAAGTGGACCGCCCAGTGGCTGGGCGGTCTGCTCTGGATCTGGACCGCTCAGCAGACAGGCGGTTAGAGTAGATTTAAAAATAAGTTTGGGGTGAGGGCAGATTTGATAATTTGTTTTTTTTTTTGGGTATTAATAAAAATATCGGCTCTTTTGGTTGTCCATATCTTTCATTTATATCTCTATTGGTCTCAGGAGGAATATATTTACTTACGGTTCAAATTTTATTTGGTCCTCAGTAGCTCCCTGTGCCTGGATGCCTGCGCAGCGGGTCCCATAGACCATAGACCCCTTCTTCTACGTGTAAACATTGGGATTCCCTTTTGTTAATGGCAGACAAGCAAATCCTTGGCTTTATTCTTAAAAAAGATATAATCCACTACTACTGGTAGCTTTTATCTTTAATCGGTGGCTTTATTCCAGGGATGGTTCATGTACTCTACAATTATTTATCATGAAATTTTAATCCTAGATGTTGAAATCTATTTATGTATTTGTAATGTGACAAGGGAAACTTATCAAATTATTTATAGAAATCATTACCGGAGAAATAATTTTTATAATTGGAGTTATTAGTTAAAACATATGCTTGTAAATTAGATGAATTAAAATAAATATGTACATAGTTTAGTTGGCGTGTTATAAATAGTATAGCGACTTCCCATACTACTATCTCGAAACCTATCAGATCAGGGGCGGATCCACATAGTCCCAGGGGGCAGCTGCCTCTCTGAATTTTGAGTTTTAGTGGAGATCTATTGGTTTTGATCGACTTTGGCCCCCCTAAAAATTTTTTTTGCTCTCCGCTGGATGTTTGATTTGTAATTCAGATTAAATTTAAGGTTAAAATTGAAATAAATTTGTTGAATTTTGATTGGTAATTAAAATTATAAGTTAGAGCATCAGAAATTACAAGTCAACGCATTGAAAAATATAAGTTAAAGCATTATTTTATATCGAGTATCCAATTAGTTAATGGATTTAAATCCGATTAGCTATTTAAACCAGATTCGATATTTTTTGCCCATCCTGACGAAAATCCTGGATCCACCTCAGTTAATCAGATATGCTTCAAACGACAGAATCAAATTCTTAAGACCAATCTACTTCATGATTTGATACTTTCTGGAACTTTTTAATTAAAATAAACAATCAAATATTTAATTTAAGAAGTCATACTCTAATCAAATACACAGTAGTTGACAATTTTTGTTGCTAAAAATATAATGATCATTTGTAAAGACAAATTGTTGAAATAATGAGAATTTGGTGTAGAATCAGATAAAATAAGATTTCAACAATTTTGATGAGTGCTTTAAGCCATTCTAATTGATAAAATAAAAATAAGCACTTTAGAGGGAACGATTTCTGACGTGTTGGCTACAGGGAACAATTTTATTGTTGATTACACAGTGCTTCTAGCTAGGAAAGCACAATTTGTGTATCGGGTCACCGACAGTGTAATTAAGTTTTTCTGAATGTATTTAGACTTATTAATCAATTGCTATCTATGATGTTTAGTTTGTGCATGCCACAGAAAATCTGATCACCAATAATGTTGTGTGAACTCAACTTTATTGATTTTTCATCTCCTTTGCATCTGCCAGAAAGCTACCATTGTCTCTCCTTCTCTGTCTTTCACTCTGTTTCTCCAAACTCAATCTCTCGCTCATACAATCTGAATTTTTCTCTTTGAATCTCAATTTCTCAATTCATCGTTCTTCCAACAATCTACTACATAAACAATATTTCTGAGTTCTGTACACAACAACCCTGCTAGTTAAAATTTCCGTTCACATCTCTATTTCTAGTCCTATACAAGACACTCCTTGCTAAAAAATTTCTTACAAAAAAGCAAAAAAAAAAAAAAAAGTAAAAAAAAAGCAATTTGTCTTCCTCTCAAGCAATCTCTCTCCCTCTCTCATCTTTGGCTACTTAATTTGTTTCTCTTGGTAATCAACTTTCATTATCATCCGATCAAATTTCTCTTGGCTTATCCATTTCTCCTCCTACTCAAGACACCCCTTGCTAAATTTTTATTCTTAGAAAAAGGAAAAGGAAAAAAAAAAACCCCAAAAAAAACAGAGAGATAGTAAGTTAGAAGAGGAAAATCACCATGGAGGTAGCTCTTTCAACCGTTGCTCAATGGGCAGGATCTGCTATCATTAGCAAACTAGTCGAAACGGCCTATTCGTACTTGGAAAAGCATAAGCTACCTGCCGATACTGAATCCCAGCTAAGTAGCCTGAAAGCAGCTCTTCCCAAGATCAAAGCTGTCATGGGTGTTGCCGAGGTGCTAAAATTCAAGCACCCGAATTCAGGGGTGAATGAATGGCTGGAGCAATTCAAAGAAGCTTTCTTAGCAGCTGAAGACGTGCTTGACGAACTCAAGTACCGGGAGCTGGAAGACATGGTGAAAACCCGACATCAGGTGAGTGGATCTTCCTCTTCAACTGTTCTACCACTAGTGAAGAAAAAAATACGGGATAAAATCCCATGTTATCGCTCGCTCAAGAACAAATTTAGTGGTTCTTCCAAAAGTGAAGATATATTGAAGAGATTGAGGGAAACTGTGAAAATGTTAGATCGGGTTGCCGCAGATGTTGGCATTTTCTTCCAATTTGCAATGGCAATAGATGTTTATGGCCTTACAAAACCCAATAATGAGCCAGTTTACACTTCTAATAGAGAAACTACTTCCCTTTCAACCGGAATCAAAGTTTTTGGCCGTGAAATTGAGAAGGCCATGATAATTGAATGGTTAAAGAAACCAGCATCTCAGGGAAATATCTCTGCCTTTTCTATTGTGGGGGCGGGTGGATTAGGGAAGACCACTCTTGCACAGTTAATCTTTGAAGAAATCAGCAGAGAGAATCATTTTGAAAAAACAATTTGGGTTTGTGTTTCAACAAGCTTCAATGTTGAAGATATAACTAGAAAAATTCTCCAAGAACTTGGGGAAAACTGCCATGGTAATGAATCATTAAATCGCCTTCACATAAACTTGAAGGAAAAGGTACTTTCAAAGAAAGTTCTTTTTATTCTAGATGATGTGTGGAACGATGAGAAAATATGTGATTGGGAGAAGTTGATTGATCCCTTGAGATTTGTACAACAAGGAAGCAAGATTTTGCTCACCACTAGAATGCAATCAGTGGCTGACAGGCTTGCTGGTGTGCTAAATGTGGACCGAGAATATCTAGTGTTACCAGGCTTGGAAGAGCCAGAGTTGTTAGAGCAGTTCAATAAGTATGCATTTTCCGGTTATAACCCTGACAATCATAGAGATTTGCAAAAAATCGGAAATGATATTGTAAAGAAACTCCGAGGTAGCCCCCTTGCAGCAAAGGTGATTGGAAGCTTGCTGAATTCAAACGTTAATTTCCAATACTGGAAAAGAATTTTGAACCATGATTCACTGATCAACTTAGAACAAGCTAAGGATATTGCAGATGTGCTGAAATTGAGCTATTACCATCTACCAGCACATTTGCAAGAATGCTTTAGATTTTGCTGCATATTTCCTCAAGATTATGAGTTCAAGAAAGATGAGTTGATCAAAATGTGGATGGCCACCGGATTCACACACCAAGAGTTACATGGAGAAGAAAGACCGGAAGATATCGGAGAAGAATACTTCAACTACCTTTTTAGAAAATCTTTTTTTGAACCACATTCATGGGAAAGAAACGTTTATGTTATGCATGATTTGATGCATGATCTGGCTCAGAATGTATCGAAAGGAGAATGTTGCAGAGTAGAACCAAATGGTGAATCTGATAATATACCTTTAACAGCTCAACATGTCGCTGTTCCAGAAAGTAAAATTGAAAGGATATTCAATCTTACAAATTTACGCACCTTGGTAATAACCTTTATTGGAGATCGATTTGTTCCCCCAAATGGTTCACTTAAGAAAACTTTGCGTTTATTGGTCATACAAGAAAAAGGTACATGTACACGGCCGGAGAAGATTGATGGATGTGAACTGCCGGAGGAGATTGGTAGTTTGTTGCATCTTCGCTTTGTAAAGGTCGACCTTTATTGGTATAAACAATCCTTTAGATTTTTGCTTCATAATTCACTTTATAAGCTTTACCATCTTCAAGTGCTAGAAATGACCAATCGATATGGAGATTTTGATTATGAGGGTATTGAAACAACTGGAATTACCAATCTTGTTAGTTTACGCTATATGAACCTTCCCAACGAGGTAATGCAAAAAATTCATGGAGTGCACAAGTTGACCTCTCTACAAGAGTTACATTTTATTGTTGGAAGGGAGAGTGGTCAACATATAGATGAACTAGAGATGCTAAACAATCTCCGATACCTTTCTATTGAGAAAATTGAGAATGTAGGGGATCCACTTGAAGCTACAAATGCAAACCTATCCAAAAAGGAAAGTCTTATATCACTATCCCTGAAATGGACTTATGGGAGCAATTATCATGACCCTGAGCAAGTCATTGATAACCTCCGACCCAATCCAAATCTCAAGGAATTGACCATCTGCTATTATACAGGCCACAGGTCTCCAATTTGGACAAGTGATTGTGCTTTGGAAAGGCTATATTGCTTCGACATGCCAAAATGGGAATCCTGGGCAGGACCACATAGTTGTTATGGCTTTCCAAATCTAAAAGAACTTAAAATCGTAAACTGCCCAAACCTGGCCAATATACCGACCATTCCTTTTTCTCTTTTCGAATTTGAAGTACATAGTGTGGGGCTTAATTCCCTTCCAGATATGCACCACAGTTCTAGCATTACAGATGAAGCACCATCATGTATGAAATCATCGCTTAGAACAGTAGAGATTACCAAATGTCCCAAATTAATATCATTGAATGGATTTCTGCAGCAAAAAAACCTAGATTTACAATCTGTTGAGGAACTAACCATCAGAGACTGTGAGAATTTGGTTCAGTTACCAACTGGTGCATTTGGGAACTTTGTGTCACTAAAACACTTAGTTATAAAGGGAAGCCCAAAGCTGGTAACAGTTGATAACCAGAGCATCTTGCTACCTGCGAAACTAGAATATCTTGAAATGGGAAACTGTGGTGAACTTGATGTGCCATTGCTAGAGTCAGCCTCACACCTCTCTACACTTGGTACTCTTCGTATTGTAAACAGTGCAAATATTACTTGTATCCCTTCCTCTGAAAATGCATTTACATCGCTCAGAGAACTGACCATCTATGGATGTGACAAGCTCATTGAAATTTCATCTATGCCACAAGCACATACTGTCAACCAAGGAAACAACTTGGTCTCTTTAAAGATCAGTTCTCTATATATTGATCACCTCTGTCTCCTTCTTATTGAGCCACTTAGATGTCTAAGATTTGTTAGTTCTCTGACAGTTGACAAGTGTTCAGGGATGGAGGCCCTGCCAGAGCAATGGTTGTTACAAAACAGTAGTACCCTCAAGAGTTTGGTCATCCGGGATGCAAGCTCGCTGCGGTCATTGCCTGGTACAATGGTGATGCTCACTGCCCTTCAACACCTTCGCATTTACAAAGCTACTTTGCTGGAAGAAATCCCAGAGTTGCCTACTTCGCTGACTAATTCTGAGTGCATTATAAGGTACTAAGCTCTCTGACTCTATTTCAACCCTCCTCGTAAGTGTTATTATGATTATATTTCCTGCCTAGTTTTTGTTTGTTCCATGCTCTATGTTATTTCAAGTTTTGAATCCTCTCAATGGCTCTTGCAATTGATTAAGTTCTCATTTGAAACTGTTGGTCTTTGCGTAACTTCTTGTAGATGACTCACGCAAACACAAACTGTTGAAGTTATAAGCTAATACGTACAACAACGTTCACATCCGATCCAGAAGAAAATGAAGAAAGAAGGCAACATATATTCTTGGTTTATACGGCTGGACAAAAATATTCTGCATTTCCTTTATTTGTCATAATTGATTGGTGTGTAATTTACTTCCAAGTTTAGATTGAATTATGATTTGTTTCTAAGATAATAGAGGTGAGCTGTAAGCCCTATGATAGATATAAAATACTCTCTATACGGAGAGGGCAGTATGTAAGAAAAACAATTCTATGATATAAAAATAAGGGAGGGAAGGGAGATTCATGGGAGTTTTGTGTTCTTGATTTGTTCTATTAAATTTGACACAAACATTGACCCCACCAACAAGTACGTGCCACATTGCTGTTGTATAGGTGTGATCAATGTCCAAAGAAGTTGTAATACCACGTACTGAAAATACTATATTAATTAAGATACAATGAAAATTCCTTTCGCATTTCGTATTTAAATATCTTAATTTAATAAGAATACAAACTAGGAATCTTGAATATACTCTGAGTGATATTCGTATACGTTAACATACATATATAAGGATGTAACGCCACGTAGATTGAGAGAATTGACATGAGAAACAATCCAATTTAAATTTCAGTTTTAATTAACTTAATAAGTAAGCCATGATATAAATGAAATTGATTTACATATCAACAGAGCCCGATTCAGCCCAATTAGATTCAGTAGCCCATATCTCACTCCCTATCAAAATAACCAACGCAAAATTAACTACCGAAATTTTTATTAATAGAAATGATAATAAAAAAATGTCGATATAGAAGAACGAATTCGTCGGAATTTTAAATCTAACAAAGACGTTATTTTTGGTAACGTCCCAGGGGACGTTACCAACGATAACGGCCCGATTAAAATCGCTAATCACAGCTCCTTAAAAAGCTGGCCGTCGCCAACGATAACGTCCAGAGGAAAAAAAAAAAAAAAAAAAAAAATTTGGCCGTCGCCAACGATGACGGCCAGCCTTCTGTGAAAAAGTTTTTATTTTCTCCGATATTTGATTTTCTCCGACATCAACTCCAATATTTTTGTGTGAAAAAGTTTTTATTTAGACTATTAAATAATAATTAATTTTGAAAATCCAAACCGTTCAACATGTTCGAAATATTGAAATGTGATTGGAGACCAAATTTTACATTTTTTGGAATTTTTTTACTATTTATTAAGCCACTTTGAAAATTACTGATCCAACGGTAAACAGTAAAATTTTTTGGACCACCGGATCAGCGATTGAAAAAATGGCTTAATAAATAGTAAAAAAATTCCAAAAAATGTAAAATTTGGTCTCCAAGCACATTTCAATATTTCGAACATGTTGAACGGTTTGGATTTTCAAAATTAATTATTGTTTAATAGTCTAAATAAAACTTTTTCACAATTTAAGGAAAAATATTGGAGATCAGAAAAATTTCGGTGATAAGTTATGTGCCTCTATCATATTTTTCCTTAAATTGTGAAAAAAAATTTATTTAGACTATTAAACAATAATTAATTTTGAAAATCCAAACCGTTCAACATGTTCGAAATATTGAAATGTGCTTGGAGACCAAATTTTACATTTTTCGGAATTTTTTTACTATTTATTAAGCCATTTTTTCAATCGCTGATCCGGTGGTCCAGAAAATTTTACTGTTTACCGTTGGATCAGTAATTTTCAAAGTGGCTTAATAAATAGTAAAAAAATTCCAAAAAATGTAAAATTTGGTCTCCAATCACATTTCAATATTTCGAACATGTTGAACGGTTTGGATTTTCAAAATTAATTATTATTTAATAGTCTAAATAAAAACTTTTTCACACAAAAATATTGGAGTTGATATCGGAGAAAATCAAATATCGGAGAAAATAAAAACTTTTTCACAGAAGGCTGGCCGTCATCGTTGGCGACGGCCAAATTTTTTTTTTTTTTTCCTCTGGACGTTATCGTTGCGACGGCCAGCTTTTTAAGGAGCTGCGATTAGCGATTTTAATCGGGCCCGTTATCGTTGGTAACGTCCCCTGGGACGTTACCAAAAATAACGTTTTTGTTAGATTTAAAATTCCGACGAATTCGTTCTTCTATATCGACATTCTTTTATTATTATTTCTATTAATAAAAATTTCGGAAATTAACTAACCCTCACAATATCCCCTGCTTCTAAATCTTTGCTTCCCGCTCACACTAATTTTTATTAAAATCCCGATTCCTTCCCCTCTGTTTGAAATACGCATCCCCTGGTGCAAAATCACCCCTATAAATTAAACCACCCATCCCTCTTGATTTTGTCCCTGACCGCCCTCTTCATTTTAATTACTCTCCTCCCTCTAATGTGATTTCAAAACCGTTCCTCTCAATTACTTGCCGCACCATCTCTCTCTGTTCCTTAACAACCGAGCCAAGGAGAAACCCAATTTTTGCTTGAAGGTACACTAAAATCATGATCTATTATTTATAATTGTTGCATAAGTTTTACCAATTACAATACGATAAGTAGATGTTGATTAGAATAATGTATTGTTCATAGATTGTAGGAATTTATGATTGTGTTCCTTTAAAGTATAATCTGAAAATTTATTTCTTTTATATTATAATGTGAAAACTTAGATTATTGGTAAGAATTTCTTTAGTCATATTATAATCTGAAATGTAATGTTATTAGTAAGCATTCTTTAATTAAGGTATATATCTCTCCTTGTTCCCAATTTATTAATTTCTGTTATATTTATTTTTAAATGAAATTTCAGAGATAATAACACATTTTCAAATTAACTCCGCCTATATCTAAATGATGTTTTTATTTTTTTTTTAAATGTTTTGAATTGAATAAAAACAATGGGACGCTCAAATGTGAAACCAAAGGTTATCACAACATAGTTAAATACAGTCGCAATATTTAAGTTGCAAATGGAAAATTTGAAGTTTCTGCTGGGTACAACTCAATAACGCAATATCTAGTTGCTCTTTTTATTCAATTTAGATAGCATTTGAGTTGAGTTTCTTGCAAATAAAAAATAGTACTTCCAATTTCAAAGGGCCAATGAGAAAATATTCGAAAGTGGAGGGCCTCACGTTTAATTCAAGCACCACTCTAACTGGCATAAGTTTGTGCAATTGGTTTGTTCAATTGAGGGTTTTCGTTAAATTAAGTGCTTTTGATCGGGTCTTTCTTGTTTTTTTTTTTTGTTCAGTAGTCAGTAGTGGTACATGTGGGTGTACAAGCTTGAGTTACCATACCCTGGTTTAATAATTTTGGACTTTGGTAAAAAAATTTGGTGAATAGAACAACAATAAATTCTAAAGCATTTTGCACCAAAACTACAGTAACTCTCTAATTAGTCGTCTTAAGGTTCATAGATTCTTGTTTTCTTTGTTTTCTTTTGGTAGTCTTTTCCTATGACAGATTTTTCCTTTAATGCATGCACTTTAAGTTTGGCAACTTAAAATTAATTAGCAGGTCAGTGCTAATTTAACTAATGGTTCCACATCTTTTTTCCAATTTTTTTTATTTTCTAATATTTCTTTATGTGCAAATCTTCAAGAACTAGATTAAATCTCCCAAGCTGTTGTATTTCAGAACTAAATTTTTTGTCTACAATGATATAATGCTCTCTCCATATATTAATTCTTAGTATTTTGGACCCGAACAAAATTTGCTCAGCCAAAAACCCTCTACTGGTTGATATAGGTGAGCTATCAGTTTTTTTGTGATTACTCCAATCTTTGAGGCTGTTAACTAAATGTATTTAATTCGAATTTAGCTTAATTTTTTGGTGTTGTATAAGTTTACTGGGCTTTTTTTTTTTCATTGAGTAGACCAATTTAATTATGTTTCAGCAAAATTATCTGGCACTTGATTAAGGATATCTAAGAAGGTTAAATCATATTACATGAATTGATGTGCTCTATCATTTTTCAGTTGCTCAGAACAAATTTATTCACTTACATGACAATTTATTCAGGTTTCAATGTTGAATATCGTGATGCCAAAAGAAATGGGCTTCAGACCATTAGCTTTTTCACGGAAATAACATTTTTGAATAGAAAAGGAAATTGAAGAGAGAAAAGGATAGAAGCCATGTCTCTCTGTTAGAAGAAAGAAGCATTTTTTGCAAGCTTTTTAAGGTTTGCTCTCTTGTTTTAATCCCACCAAAATACACCAGGCAATTTCAAATTAGTGTATGATATTGTAAGATAATGTGAGAGAGTGTGATTGGCTATATTATCTTGTTGTATTGTAAAGACTCCATGAAATAGTGATTTTGTGCCGTGCTCCCGTGGTTTTCTCCCGCAAGTGTTTCCACGTAAAATCTTGTCTCTCTTTGTGCTTGATTGCTTAATTTTTTTTGTGTCTCTTTATTTTTTGTGCTTGATTGCTTGTTGTGGTTGGCTTCTTTGTGTGTGTTCCAATTTTCTCCAATTGGTCAGAAAATGTTATCTTTTATCCAACTGCTAAAGTGAAGGGATTAAGGTTTAATTCAAGCACAACTCTAGTTGACATAAGGTAGTGCAATTTGTCTGTTAAAGAACCTGTTTTCACTAGATTAAATGCTTTTGATCTTATCTTTTATGTTTCATTTTTCTTTTCAGTAGTGGTACATGTCAGTGTACTAGGTTGAGTTATTGTACCCTGGTTTACTAATTTAAGGTTGTGGAGGGCATTTCAGGTTCATTGGTTTTTTTTTTTGGTAATCTTTTCTTATTACAGATTTGTCTTAATTGGATATCTTGGCCATATAAATGCTTATTTGATTTGCAGGAGAACTACAAAACTGTTCACTTTAAGTTTTGCAACTTTAAATTAGCTATTAATGCAAATATGTTTCCTATTTTTTTTTAAATCTTGAAGAACTAGATTAAATCTTCGACACTGTTGTAGTCCATAAATGAATATATTGCATTGTCAACAATGATATTATTCTCCCTCCATAATTGCTTTATATTGCTTGCATTAACTCTTTAGCAATTGGGACCCCAACAAATTTGCTCAAGGTCTCAACTCTCAAGGGCTATTGTTGTTAGTCTAGATCAAGAATTTAGTTTAATTAAGTTGAAGGAGGAATGAACTATGACTCTTAAAAGCACAATACCTATTCAGGGAGCTTTTTAGGATTCTTACTGGTACAAATGGTGTACCACCTGAATCACAACTCAATTTCAGCTTGATGGACCCTCTACTGGTATAAGTGAGCTACCAGTTATGTGTGACGAACCCTCCAATCTTTGAGTCTGTTAATGAAATGTATTTAGTTTGAATTTAGCTTTAGTATGATACAAGTTATTTATTTCTTGAGATCAATCTATCATTTTTCAGTTCTTGAGACCAATTTATTAGTGACATGACAATTTCTTCAGTGTTCAGATCAATCAGTTTTCAGTCATTCTAAAGTTGTACCAGTCACTGCATTTTGAAGTTTTGAGTTATTTTGGAGACATCTTTGGTGATTTTTAACTAAATTCTTCTAACAGAACCCAGGCCCAGATTTTAGCAGAGTCAACAATACCAATTTTTTAATTTCTCTCAGTACCAGTCTTTATTTCAACTGGACTGATATATGTTTCATTAATGAATATATTAAGATAGGATAAATTTATTCGTAAGAAAACACGGGATACAGTGTGCCTGTTTCCAGTCCAAACTGTAAGAAGAACACGAGATTATATCAAGTTGTTGTATATATTCTCATGTGGTTTTTGACTGCTATTATTCAGTTCAGGTGACAATGAATCTGAAGTCAACTCAAACAATATTACGACAAGATCAAGTCTAGAGAGACCTAATTATAACCTTGCACAGTGAACCTCTAGCGATTAATAGCCACCAAACAAAGTGTTTGTTATGAATCTAATTGAATTTCAATTTTGTAGCAATTTGCGAACGAGTGGAATCGAATTTGGCGAAATTGAGAGTAGTTGTTGGGCTAACGGAGGAGAAGAAGGAAGAAGGGGCAATGAGCAGGCTTGTCAGAGGGTGTGGTCAGGTGGAATTAAAGAAGAGAGTGGCTGCTAGCGGGTCCCAAGGGTTAATTGAAGGTCAGGGATCATTAGAGGGTATTATCGCTGGCAAGTGTGCGTTTCAGTGAGGTAGGCCAGCGAAGCAATTGCTGAGCCAAAATAAGCAGCTCCATAGACTTGGCAACTGACGTGGCGAGCGGAGAGTTATTAGGATTCATTTCTTTGTGATTTTTAGCAAAATCTGAATTGTTTTGATCATCTATAAGAGGCGAATGTAACTCTGGATTTCATTATGAAAAGAATAATACAAATTGAGAGAATTTTCCTCTTCTTCATTATCACTGTTTGTTACTTTGTATTATGAAATTCCACCTTCTTTCTATTCATTTCTTCTCTGAATCGATCTCAATCGATCCTAGGAAGCTCCAAGATTGTTTCTTGTAGCACAATCTGAGAATTTTTGGAACTTCTGATGAATTTTGAGGATTTTGAGAAGAGAAAAAATACAGAACGCGCCAGATCTGCTACAGAACGCGCCAAATCAGCAGAATACGCTGATCTATCCCAACAGATCTGCTACAGAACGTGTCAGATGCTCTCCAGTTGCTCCCCTGCGTATCTTCTCCTGTTCTGGCGATGCGGGGCCCTTCTCACTCAGTGATCCGATTACCCTCAACGGTAGCGGGTAGGTTAATTATTAAACGCATACCCTAGTAGCAAGGCTTCAGATTATACATGAATCAGATTGGCTGAGTAGAGATATTGACAGAGTAGTTTTTACATAATGCAGCACAAGAGTCATATAAAGTCTTGTTTTGACTCTATTGTCTATGCAGTGTATGAAGCAGAAACCATGCTGTCAATATCTTTATCCAATTTTTCTGGCTTAGCCTGGATTCATTTAATTCAGGACTAATTATACTCATTATACTTTTTTGGAAACTCATAATGCATTATTCTTTTTTCTTAGCACAAATTGATGTGACTAACCAATTAATTAATCCCTTTCGGTGAAAAACAGGATGTTGTTTCCATCTACTGATATAGGCGGAACAATTGAAAAAACCACAAACTTGAGATCTCCAGTACGTATTGCAGGTTAGCCTAGACAAAGACAGAACATTGTTTCCCTAATGTCTGATTAATTAAAGTTTAACAAATTTAATTTATATCAAAATTTTGATGTATATATATTGGTTTCTAAAGTACAATTTGTACATTAGCAACGCAGGGGACATATTTAAAAAAAATATATATTTTACGTACACAAAATAAAATCATCTTTCTTTGATAAAATCATCTTTATTTTTCATACGATCACAAGGAAAATTAATAGAGTAATAAACAAATTCAGAGGTTAATAGATTTTGATTAATTGGAAACAAAAACCATTTGGGAAAAAAATAAGGCTAATCGTTGGTTTGTTTTTAATGTAATTATGTTGCAGTTTTGATGTAGCATTTATGTAATTAGGATTTTGATATCATTTTTAATTGCTTAGGGTGCATTTCAGTGCATCAAAATTTGTGCACGCGGTACTAAAAAGTGTATTAACATTTTTAACTGCTTTCTTTTGTATATAAGATTGACACCACTCAATTAATATTTCTTCTTCATTTTATATTTTACAGGTAATAATGTTGAGTTCAAACAAAATTATTGGCGATCAGAATCTCTGTGGCATGCACAAACTAAACATTCTTTGTAGCAATTAATTAATAAGCCTATCGACCTTCAGAAAAACTAAAGAACAGGGTCAGCGACCCGTTACACGTTATCTTAATGTTTTCATAAAAAACAAATGGAAACTAGAAGGCAGTATGAGTCACGGATACACAAATTGTGCTTTCCTAGAAGCACAGTGTATATTAAAAAAAAAAAAGATGCAAAGTTGATATTAAAAAAAAATTGGAGTATTTTGTCCCTATTCCCTTATAGCCAACTCCTCCGGAATCAAATTGGAGTACGTCTGAATTGCGTACCTTTCCTCTCTCTTTTTTATTAGAATGGCTTAAGGCACTCAGTCCAAATTAATTTTATTTTACGCAAAATTCTCATTATTTGAAAAACTTGGGTTGGCAAATTATTGATACTTCTACAACCGTCCAATAGAATTGTGCCTTAATCCCTCATTATATTTTTTAGGACAATTGATGATTTGCATTTTTTTTAAATCCACTGCATAGTCGTGAATGGGACTCAAACTCTCGACATTTGAATAACCATAGTCCTAAAACTTTTTTTTTCTAACCAACTACGCTACTGCCCCATTTCAAGATTTACATTTGTACAAATAAAATTTCATGATAAATAATTCTATAGTACATAAACCATCCTAGAAAGCCACCGATCAAAAAATAAAACACCTCGTAATAAATTATATCTTAGAAAAAAAAAAACATACCTACTCCATATTACTTGTCACTTGTAAATTATTTTAAAATGGATGATATGGACAACCAAAATATAAAAATAGAGGGTCCATTATTAATTTAATAAAAGGGAATACGACTCTTTTATAAAAAAAAAACTCTATATTAGCATGTAAAATTTTAGACAAAAGTATTATAAATAATTTTATGTAGCTCATGTATTATTGTATTTTTTAAGACTCAACAACAAATCTTTCAAAAAAAATAACAACTTCGATACTTTTGTCCCTCGTAGTTGTAGCCAGCTCATGTGGAATCGTTCCCTCTTGAGTGCATATTTTTATTTTTTCAGTAAAGTGCTAACATAAAAAATATGATATAAACAAAAAAAATATTGAACATGTTGCATCAAATTTTAAAAAAATTGAAATCACAACGGCTCATTTGAAATGAGTCGTAATCAATGGTAATAAATCGTAACAAAAGAAATACTATTCATCTATAATTAATGAACTCTTGTATTTGTGCTGCTCTCGCACAAAAACTAACATATGTTCCTAGAAGAAAACTCTGTGTATATCAAAATCCTAATCAATTAAAATTGAGGACTCCAAACTATAGACTTAAAACTTCATTTGATTGGCCGAACAAATGCTATCAGTGACTAAAAAAGAAAATAAATAAAGAACTAATCACTGCTACAATATTATTAGTTCAGTACCAATATTATCTGATTTTATTATCTCAAGTAGCATTGCAACTTGACCAGTATGGTTACTAGCTCAACAACTTTGTGATTCTAGATTTTCAATCAACTAAAAATGGTAATGCATTCTACTAAAAACAAGGATTAAAATTTACCTACTATAGGAATTACCCTAGCAAGAGCATAAAGAACCCCTCGTCCCTCTCCTGTACTCTCCCTTTTCAAAAATACCGAAAAAGAAATATCAATACTCGGGAAAACGAAGATCCACATACAAAATGTTGTAATAACTAAATTCCCATTTTTGGTATATCAACAAATGGTGGTTCATCTCAAGGAAATTATTTCATATTTCTACTAAAGTTGTCAGACACCAGTACTGGTATGCAATATACTGGTATGTACCAGTAACAATAGGTATGTACCGCCACACAATACCTGGCTGGGTACAACTAAAAGATTTTAACTTTTCAACAAAATAGTAAAAAAGGGAAGTACAAAGAGAGCAAGGAGGGCTTCGTCTTGAGAGAGGAGTTCTTGCATGGCAGCCACCATATCCTTCTTTAATTATAAGCCTCTGCACCTTCTCCCTCACCCCAGCGGTTTCACTGCCAGGTGGGTCCCCCTGAATCAACAGCCTCGATTTAGACCTCTTGAGGGATTGAACGGCCTGGATTGCTTCTGAGCTGAGGTAGCGGCCTCTCCACGTTGGTTTCCGATTCTTGCTCCTGAAGCCATTTGCTCGTCACAGTGGGGTCGGGCAGCCGGGGATCGGGCGGCAGTGGCAGTGTCAGCTAGAGAGAGAGACAGAGAGAGAGAGAGGAGAGGTTGGGGTGGCCGGGGGTCGGGCGGCAGCGGGGCCGTGTTTTGAATTTTTTCGCTAAACCTAAAACCCGGGAGAGAGAATAAGGACTTCGGCGGGGAGGTGGGGATTTTTTAGGAATACCCTTCAGCAACCGGGCCAAATTGGTCCCTGAAGGCTGTGGGTGCCGGTGGCTGAAGGGTTCGTCGCAGAAGCACCTCATTTTATTTTTTTAATTTATTTCTCTAGGTCTTCAGCGACCGGCGTCCTAACCGGTGGCTGATGTCGGTCGCTAAAGCCCCATTTTATTGTAGTGGCTGGCACAAGTACGAACGCCCCAAAACAACCACATACATATTTAATCAACCACATACATATTTAATAGTTAATCATGATTATGAATAAAAAACGAAGTATTCTCGGGTCGGGCACAAACGCCTCTAATAACAACCACCATATTAGATATTGTCTTATGAATCATCGACGAAGTACTCCATCAACACACCATAAAAGTCACCTAGAAACAGGGTGGGCTATGGGAGGCAAGCAATATAATCAAAGAGTAAAAGAGTAGGGAAGTTGGATTAGTAATATTGTAAAAGATTCCCTCCACTTTATAGTTTGAGATTAATTCCCAGTCGCTTTGAGATTCGGGCTAGTGCAGGGGCAGTATTATTGGGCTTTGAGATTCGTGCCAATTTAAAAAGAATTGTCAAGATCTAGTAATTGTAAAAGATTCCCTATTACGGTACCGGAGAAAATCTGAATTGCATTAGGCTGTCCGATGCCATTGACTAATGTCTGGGAAAGAGCCATGTCTTCAAACAATGGAGTTAATCATATAAAAATTTGATGTTGCCAATGAAAATCAATCTTACAGTATTATTGTATTTAAGGTTAAACAATATAAAAAATTATTTGTAAAAACAACAATTTAGAAAAATAAATAAATGTGTCCATTGACTCCCATATATTTTTAGTGTCTCTGCCCCTGACAGGAGCAACGAAATTAATCTTCGTCGTTCAATTTAGTTATAATTTTTTATTCCTTGTATACTATCTAAAATATATCAAACAATCAGCAATGTTTTTTTTTTTTCAAAAAATTTGCAACTCTGTATAGTACTCCTTAATTTTTTTTTTTTTTTTTTTTGGCGTGCGCAAGTGTGTGTATATATATTTTTGTTGTTGATCCTTTTAAAGTTCTGTATCTGGGGAACTATATTGCTAGCATGAATGTAAGATTATCTTGTAGAATTTGGATTTCAGTAGGCCCAAAGCCCACTATGAAAAAGAGCAATTGAATTAGGAATGTGAAACCCAGTGCTCCCCATCTCTCACGCGATTTCTTCCCCAGCCCCAACCCTAAAATCATCACCGCAGCGGCAGGTGATTCCAGCCTCTCATCTCGCGATTGATTGCGCTGTGGTCGGTCATCGGTGAGCTCTTTTCCAAGTGAGGCAAACTCTGAGAAGAAACAAGGGGACTGGTATGATCCATTATGCAACACTCCTTTCACTACAACAAAACAATGTTTCAGCGACCGGCATCAGAGACCGGTGAAAACGCCGGTCGCTGAAGACCCCAAAAAGTAAAAAAATAAAAAAATTGAAGTTTTTCGGCGACGGAACCCTTCAGCGACCGGCGCCCGCAGCTTTCAGAGACCGGTTTTTCCCGGTCGCTGAAGGGTGTCCGAAAAAAACCCACCCGCGCCAATATTTTCCTTCTCTCTCTGTCTCCTCCCGCCTTTTAGGTTACCCAAAAAAAAACAAAACGCGCGCCGATCCCTTCCGCCCGAAGCCCCGCCGCGCGGTCTCTGACCCCCGCCGTTGGAAACCCCGCCTCTCTGATAGCCTGATCTCTGACCCGACCTCACCGAGTCCGACGTCGCTGAGACCGACTCCGACGTCGCTTTGCTCAATCCGACCGACACTGACTGTCTGTCTGTGGCCTACTCCGACCCCGAACTCCAAGCGGCGAAAGCAAAACCGTAAGTTTCCCATTCCTTCTATTCCTACTCTCATTGTTCTCCTCCTGTGATCTAGGCTTGATTAATACTGGTTCGATCAATACTCACCACACAAACATTTTAGTGCTATTTCATATTTATCTCAGAAAACGTATTTTGACTTGACTTGAGCAGGTTTTCTTTTGAATTGAATCAAACTCCTTTGCATGGTACATCGTTTTGGGCATTTGAATCTGATTTAGGTGTTGAATTGGAGATTTGTTATGAGATTTGATTTTATCGTATGGAATTGAAGTTCTTGAGCAAAATCAGAGGTATGGGGTCAAAATTGACACTAATAGATATGCTTAACACAATTGATGCTGAAAATTGATGCTGAAACAATATCAGTTACTCAAAATCAGTTACTCTAAAGAAGTATGGGGTCAAAATTGATGCTGAAACAATAGATATGCTTAACACAATTGCCCGTCAGAAAGAGGTGAATATACATTTCCTCCTGATCTAGTGTTTATTCAGAAATTATTCTTTCTAAATCCTTGGTATTTGGTTACCATTTGATTTAGATTTGATTTAGAACTGGCTTTGATACTGTTAGTAACTGAAATCATACAAAAATTAACTGAAATCATACAAAAATACACTTTAATTCTTGTCAATTAAACTACTGCCACTATGATATCTTTTGTTATTTACATAATTTGGGTTTTTTTTATTCAATAGTTTCAAGGAATCATAAAAGTTTTCTTTGAACTTGATTTTTCCTTTTCCTCTTTTGGGTTTTGCAAAAAAATGTTAGTTTGATCTTTGTGTTATCCTTTTTGTATAGCTTAAATAAGGTTACCTAAATTTTCTCAACTATAATGGATTGTATGTTTCTCTTTTCAGGGGAGGCTCGACTTAAATCCTCCTGCCCCTGACCCAGATGTGAGTTCTTAGTTTGATGCTGCAAAATAAAGCTTTAATGAAATTTAACTGTTAACAAATTATCAACTAGTTAAGTATTGTCTTTGCAACTTACTACAGGTTGCTGTCGAGGGATTAAAGCTGATAATTAAGAAAGAGCTGACAGTGACTGATGTTGGTCCTCTGAAACGTATCGTTTTACCGAAGGCCAGTTATTTTCAAGAGAATTTCATAACTAAGACATTTGGTATTCTGAAATTAGAGTACAATTTTATAATTTGAAACTACATAATTTGACTTCTATTTTAAATTTACAGAATTGTGCTGAAGTCAACTTGCCAGTCCTGAAAAACAGAGAAGGGAGAAACTTGAGGATGCATGATATTGAGACATTTCAGCTCTGGGAATTTAAGTACAAGTAAGTTGATACTTTCAGTTTCAGATTAAGATGCATCACTTGAGCGATGCTTGGAGCGAAAATGGGGGTGCTTTATAAATGATACTGTGGTGGTTTCAAGTCGCACGAGTTCAGATTTGTTTCAGGCCACCAAAGGGTAATGTGGTGATTCAGTTTAATTGAGTTTAGCCTGGTTGGTCTAGAATTCAGTACGGCTGCTGAAAAATATTTTGCTTACTCTCATTGCCTGGTACTGGTGAGTTAAACAAAATTGAAAAAAACCGAGGGCTAGAAAGAAAAGGATTTGTATAGTAACTTGGTTTGGGTTTCAAGTGTAGAGATAGCTGTAATAGCTGCTGTAAGTTCTTCACCAAATTAGGTATAAGTTCTACTCCCTGTTGGTGTAATAGCTGCTGTAAGTTGGTGTTTATGCTAGAAAATTTGTACCTTTTATTTAGATAGAAACATGACAAAAGTATCACCAAAATATTGCTTAAAACACACGATATTCAATTTATGTATGTGGGCCTGATTCTAGGAGTATGCGGGGGGTGGCAGGGGGGCGGCAGCCCCCTGCGAGCGTTGTCTGAGGTTACGAAGCACCGCTCTGTCGAGCTCGGCGAAAATTATTTTCGAGAAGTCAATTGCATATGAATTCTTGTATCCGACGGCCCAGATTAGTCTAGTTACCCATTAATTTTCAATTGGTTGAATGATTGGTGGAATAGAATTGATTGGAATAGAATTGATTTAAAATTGTTATTGTAAATGGTTGTAATTGTGGATTTTAATTACTATTGTAAATTGTTGTAATTGTGGATTTTAATTACTATTGTATCGATGTCTTGTATTATGTGTATGCATGTATCGATGTTTATGTTGTATGTTGTATGTTGGTACGTGTGGTACCAACTATTAATGGTGCAAATTTAAATAATATAATAAAATCTAGAAAACCGGTTTTAGGTATCAGCGACCGGTTTTAGATATCAGCGACCGATACATTTGGTCGCAGAAAGTTTTTGCTGACGTCAGAAAAATACAACAGCGACCAAAAAAATGTGGTCGCAAAAGATTATCAGCGACCGGGTGACGTATTATCAGCGACCGGTGACGTCATCAGAAGAGTATCAGCGACAATGCTTACAGCGACCGGGATATCAGCGACCAAATTTGACTTTCTGCGACCGGAGTTGGTATCAGCGACCGGCGACGTAAGTATCAGCGACCGGAAATCCGGTCGCTGATAGTCTGTTTTGCTGTAGTGTTTGTGTCATTGTGTGTTGTTGCTATGCAATAACGGATCAAACTTCTCCCCTTGTTTCTTCTGCAAGTTCAATTTCATTCATCAAATTAGTTTCAATACCATAAGAAGAAGAAGAAGAAGAATTTTTTTTTTTCAAGGGTGGCTGAAAGACTATACAAGTTACAATCAGGCACCTTCCTTCCTGTGAGTCTTAATTTACTGGTGTCCAACTCAATTTTATGGTAACAACAACCAAAAACTAGCTAGTATCTATTCTACCAGCATCCAAGCTAGTACCACCTGAATCAAAAATAGGACTCCTCCTTATACCATGCTTGTGTTGAATTAATGCATGCCAATTTACATTCTAAACAGTAAACACTAAACACTAACCGTGCCAAGCAAACCATCAATATTTTTTCCTGATATGATCAGAGTACGGTATGTTTCATTATCAGCACATGATCGGTACAGCACAAAATTTATTTTGTTTCTTCTGATACCGACGCTAGAACATAAAGCTCCATAAAATAAATTTAAGCCTACATGCTAAAAGCATCAGAAATGGGCCTGACTCCAATATAAAGATGGGCCTAACTTTTGTTTTTCAATAAAATAGCTAATTAAACATGGGCCTAACTTTTGTTTTTCAATAATATAAAGATAACATTTTGTAACCAAATTTTTTTTTCTCAAAAAAATAATAATCGAAATTCTTATGTTAATACCTGACTTTATCAACAAACAATGTTATTTGTTTGAACTTGTTGCTAAAAGCATAGTGCATTGTGGAGCTCATCAAAGTGCTTGTTTTGTAAAAGGGCAGCCAAAATAATAAGTAAAATTATAGGTCGAAATTTCCTCAACAAGTATTAATTATCAGTTAAAAAATTAATTCTGGATTCTATAAATTGTATCATAAAGAAATATGGAACTCAAAAGAAATGACAACGTAAAGTACATGTTGATATTTATTTGGTCAGATTGGATTCTATAAATTGTATCATAAAGTAAAAACAAAAAAAAACAAAAAAGAAAACAACTTCATTGTGTGTTGATCTTATAATTACTTTGATTGTGCAATGAACTAGTTTCATTTTTTATTGTGCGGCACATATTGCATCCATGTCTATTGTCATGCATGCATTTTTTCTTTGATTGTGCAATTGTATCACGATTTTTGTATCATTTCTTCATTAATTTTGTACCATGTGTACATAAAACATAGAAAACAAGTTTCTAAAAATTAATTTATGAATTGTATAAATTTTTGTAGCCAATTTGACATAAGATGCTTTTGAAAATAAAATTTTGCAACGAAGAAGACGATTGTTAGTTTGTTACTTGTATCAAAATAAACCTTGTGTTTTCATCAATGTAATGTCAGTACATAAACTTGCACATTAACATTTAACATTTGGTTGATAGAATGCAAAACAATATTGATTGTAGTTGGACAGCAAGAATGTATTCGTTTGAAAAGAAACGGTCAATTAGTGGTTTGATCTTAAAGTAAAAAAATAACAATAGCTCAAATGAAAATATATAATTAGATTAAAGAAAGGAAAAATGAAAAAAGGATAGTAAGAATGTGTCTTGGTTAGTTTTTAGTGAAAAATATGTAAATTTCAAGTTTTAATAAAAAAAATTATATATTAAGTTTCTGATGATATGTCAAAGAGAAAAAAAAAAATTTAAGTGTTCTAATAGAAAATAGACAATTCAAAGAATTTCAAGGGTATACCACCAATTATTATTTTATAGTTTTTATAAAAAGTGATAAGGTGATTTCGAATTCTCAACTAGTTAGAACCGAAATTTTTATTTATACCATTTTCAAAAAAATAAATTAACCAAATAACCATCGTTTCTGGGTAATTCTAATTCTAGCACGGCTGCAGAACACCGCTGCGGACCCATATGAGGGGGGCCACAGAATGCCGGAGCGGACCCCCATATGGGGCCGCAGAATGCCAGAGCGGACCCGGGTCCGTAGAATGCCGGAGCGGCCCCTGTTCTTTATATCCCGAAAATGACAGCGAAATTTCATTCCACACTCTCACACCTTCTCTCTCCTGAGTTAGCTCTTTGATTTGTAAGTTTTTCTCTCTTCTTTTAAATTTTTTATTTTTATTTCAGTAGATTAATAATTTAATTAGAATAATTAATTTAGCAATAATTAAATTAGAATAATTTAATTAGAATAATTAATTTAAAATAATTAATTTAGTTAATTTTTAATTTTAGGTTTTTTTTTGTATTGGATTAAAAATTGCTCTTATGGTATCAATCTATACTGGTGGGGATGTTTTAACAGGTTCTAATGGGGTTTACTATAGTATCGGACCTGTTACTGTGATTTCGGTATTGCGGGAAATTGATTATGTGGGACTTAAATCAAGTATATGTCTGAATTTGGGGTTGGATCAGGGTCAATATGACCTTCAAATTAATGCCAAAATTAGCATGTCGACTAGTTCAGCACAAACCTGGTTCCAACTCTTTTCAATTCAAAATGAGGGAGTCTTAGGTATTGTACAACCAAACCATGAGTTTTTCTAGGGGTGCATACAAGATAATTGACCTATATGTGGAGGTTACCAGAGCCCAGCGTTCCAACCCAGTTATGAGGTTAATCCAGGGTCGTAGTCGGGGTAACTCATCTGGCTCTAGTCCGTCCTCTGTCCAAATTGACCAACCGTCCAGTAGTCGGGCCCCAGTCCAGAGGGGCCGACCCTCCCGTCGGGCCTCATCCCAGACTGACCAGCCTTCATCTAGTCGGACCGCTCATTGGGGTCAAACTTGTGATCCGGATGAAACCGATGAAGAAGTGGATCCGGAAATACTAGAGGCCGAGGAAAATTGGGGTCATGTTGATCCTGAGGGTATGAGCGATCATTCTGACCAGGAAGATACCGGGCTTGTGCTCGGACTACCAAGGACTTTCAAGATGGATCGCGGGTTTCGGATAATGGATCGCGGGTTTCAGCACCCGATTCATGCTTTCAACGACACATCAGGGTTTATGGAAGCCAATTCGGGTTTGTTTGGAAGTAGGGAAGAGTATGAGAATGAATTGTCCGAGGGACAAACATATGACTCAAAAGAGGCAATGAAGAGCGCAATTGCCAGGTTTCACATCCTATGCAACAAAGAGATAAGGAATACGCACAGTGACTGCACAAGAATTAGGTTCAAGTGCAATGACAGTTACTGTGGGTGGTACATACTCGCAAGGGCCACCGGTTATGAAACACAATGGCGTGTCTCCAAGTGCCCAACACAACATTTATGCCACGCGGATGCGACAAGAACAGATCACGCCCAGTTGTCAACTACTATGGTTGCCGAGTGTATATCCGCTCACATGAGGAACGATGTCGACTTGAGTATTCAGGCTGTCCGAATTGCTGTTGCTGAAAGGTACAACGGTCAGATACCGGCGTACAACAAACTATGGCGTGGCCGTGAGTTGGCAATAGCTCATCAATTTGCAGTTGGGAGGGGTCATACTCTCTTGTAGTTCCATTGTTGGAGCCAATCAAAAGAAGAACCCAGGTACTACATTGTTCCTTCATTTTTTACGTCATTTCATTATCAATCAAAAAAAAAGGGGCCGCTCTAGCATTCTGCAGACCCGGGTCCGCTCCGGCATTCTGCGGCCCCCCTCATATGGGTCCGCAGCGGTGTTCTGCGGCTGTGCTAGAATTAGAATTGCCCAGAAACGATGGTTATTTGGTTAATTTATTTTTTTAAAATGGTATAAATAAAAATTTCGGTAGTTAGAAAGGACAGACAATTTCTAATACAACTTGGTCTTAATTTTGAATTTCAAAATTGACCAGTCGGTCTCAATTCAAGTATGCTGACTTACAGTTTTTTATTTTCTGTGCGCTTCTATGAGAACTTGAGAGTAGGTCCGATGGACATCGGACCTACTTTGGTTCGATGAGTTTAATCACCGTTAATTTTCTTTACGATTCGTGCGAAGTGCTTTAAACTTCGTGTGTGTCTGTTTCAATTTTGTGCGCACAAATCTTAAATTAGATCGGATGATCATCATACTCATTGAACCTAAAAGTAGGTCCGATGGATATCGGACCTACTCAGTTCTCTTCTATGAGACCAGGTTCCGAATTCTTTAGTCCTGATTCGAGATTTAGCAAGCAACAATGTACGCCATCACTAATGCTGCCATATGTGTGTTTTCCTTAAGATGTGGCTTTGACATTTGACTTTGTCTCCTATATGGTGGTTGCCAGTTGGGTAAGCTCCTTAATTAATTATTTGATTATTTCCTACAGGGATAGATGTGCTTTCCGCAAAGAAAATTTAATTTACAAGGATTAGTTGACTTTGAAGCTTGGGCCTTGTGGCGAAGCTTCTTGTTTCATCATTTCTCTTTTGCGAGAACAGCTTGGGTCCGATATCCATCGTCAGTGCATCAGTGTCCGCGATGTCGGATTTCAAAATTCAGAATTGTCAAAAAGTTAAGATAAGAGTTTCAAAACTTGAGTTGAAGTTTCCGATTAAGATTTTCATATAACTATTCAATCAAAGTAGCTCAGTAAATTAGTTATATAATGAACTTGTAGAATACTAATTTTTTTACTATTTTTGAAATTTTTTACAATTTTTTATGATTTATGAAAGATGGCAAAAATCAGTCTAATTTAGCGTAATTTTGCGTAGTTTAGCGTAATTTACTGTATTTTATTATAATTAGCGAAATTAGTGTAATTTAGCGTAATTCAATATAATTTAACATAATTTAGACTAATATAATGTAATATAGCGTAATTCAACATAATTTCAAGTAATATAGTGTATTTTAATATAAATATGCTAATTATAAATCAAAAGAAGTAATCTAATCAATAATTTAAACAAAAAATTTAAATTTTCAGTGTTAGATTTCATTATCTTGCTCTTCATAGTGTCTCTCTAAAAAGAAAAGAAAAAAACTGGTCAGATTCTGACCAGTTTGGGCATTTTTCGGAAAACCGAGGGATTCTGAGTGTACTTATTAATTTGTAATTAACTTTGGATATTAATAAGAATGTCGGAATTTCAAGGGTATACCACCAATTATTATTTTATAGTTTTTATAAAAAGTGATAAGGTGATTTCGAATTCTCAACTAGTTAGAAAGGACAGACAATTTCTAATACAACTTGGTCTTAATTTCGAATTTCAAAATTGACAAGTCGGTCTCAATTCAAGCATGCTGACTCACAGTTTTTGATTTTCTGTGCGCTTCTATGAGACCAGGTTCCGAATTCTTTAGTCCTGATTTGAGATTTAGCAAGCAACAATGTACGCCATCACTAATGCTGCCATATGTGTTTTTTCCTTAAGATGTGGCTTTGACATTTGACTTTGTCTCCTATATGGTGGTTGCCAGTTGGGTAAGCTCCTTAATTAAATTACTAGTATCGTACCCGTGCGTTGCAACGGAACATATTATAAGATTTAACATTAAGATTGA
This sequence comes from Carex parvula, assembly GCA_025461045.1. Taxonomy (NCBI): domain Eukaryota; kingdom Viridiplantae; phylum Streptophyta; class Magnoliopsida; order Poales; family Cyperaceae; genus Carex; species Carex parvula. The sequence continues at coordinate 53,781 of JAJGRW010001298.1, read as the reverse complement.
ATAGAGAGACAAATAATAAATAATAATAAAAAAAACAACAAATGACTGTTTTAATACAACAACATTCTTTGCATGTCAGTGCATACCTAATTTTTGTGTTATAATTCAATTAAAATAAATGTGGAAAGCTGCTAGGGAATAAACAATAATATGCCTTTTTTGTTCTCTTCCAAAAATGAATAAGAGGTAGGCAATTCGGAAATGAGATATGCTATCAAAATCAGAAATTAATCTTTGTATGCGCCAATCAAATCTGGAGAGAGATATGGTAATAAAAATTTAATGCTAATTCCATTTTCTCAATTCTTGGCATTACTTGTGACAATACGTGTGGCGAGTACATCTCTAACTAATTTGAGACTTCTACACATAAAAGAGATGCATTTAATCAAAAGATGACAGATTATGTGATTGGAGGGCTGATATTAAATCCGAAATTTCATCTTTCAATCGTAGCCGTTGGCGGATCAGGACATCAACGTGCTTAATAATGGAATGGAGATTTGATTATTTCCTACATGGATAGATGTGCTTTCCGCGAAGAAAATTAATTTACAAGGATTAGTTGACTTTGAAGCTTGGGTCACCGACAGTGTAATTAAGTTTTTCTGAAGGTATTTAGACTTATTAATCAATTGCTACCTATGATGTTTAGTTTGTGCATGCCACAGAGAATCTGATCACCAATAATGTTGTGTGAACTCAACTTTATTGATTTTTCATCTCCTTTGCATCTGCCAGAAAGCTACCATTGTCTCTCCTTCTCTGTCTTTCACTCTGTTTCTCCAAACTCAATCTCTCGCTCATACAATCTGTAATTTTCTCTTTGAATCTCAATTTCTCAATTCATCTTTCTTCCAACAATCTACTACATAAACAATATTTCTGAGTTCTGTACACAACAACCCTGCTAGTTAAAATTTGTCTGTTTGTTTGTCTCTTGCTAATCGACTTTCATTATTAGCCGATCAATTTCTTACAAAAAAGCAAAAAAAAAAAAAAAAAAGTAATCTCGTCCTTACAATCTCTCTCCCAGTCTCATCTTTGGCTACTTTGTTTCTCATTTCCCAATCTCTCTTTCTCTTGGTAATCAACTTTCATTATTATCCGATCAAATTTCTCTTGGCATATCCATTTCTCCTCCTACTCAAGACACCCCTTGCTAAATTTTTATTCTTAGAAAAAGGAAAAGGAAAAAAAAAAACCGAAAAAAAAACAGAGAGATAGTAAGTTAGAAGAGGAAAATCTCCATGGAGGTAGCTCTTTCAACCGTTGCTCAATGGGCGGGATCTGCTATCATTAGAAAACTAGTCGAAACGGGCTATTTGTACTTGGAAAAGCGTATGCTACCTGCCGATACTGAATCCCAGCTAAGTAGCCTGAAAGCAGCTCTTCCCAAGATCAAAGCTGTCATGGGTGTTGCCGAGGTGCTAAAATTCAAGCACCCGAATTCAGGGGTGAATGAATGGCTGGAGCAATTCAAAGAAGCTTTCTTAGCAGCTGAAGACGTGCTTGACGAACTCAAGTACCGGGAGCTGGAAGACATGGTGAAAAATCGAGATCAGGTGAGTGGATCTTCCTCTTCAGGTTATATGAAGAAAAAATTTTGCTCGGTCAAGAAAAAATTTAGTGGTTATTCCAATAGTAAAGATATATTGAAGAGGCTGAGGGGGGCTGTGGGAAAGTTAGATCTGGCTGCCGCAGATGTTGGCCATTTCTTCCAATTTGCAATGGCACTAGATGTTTATGGCCTTACAAAACCCAATAATGAGTCAGTTTACACTTCTAATCGAGAAACTACTTCCCTTTCAACCGGAATCAAAGTTTTTGGCCGTGAAATTGAGAAGGCCGTGATAATTGAATGGTTAAAGAAACCAGTATCTCAGGGAAATATCTCTGCCTTTTGTATTGTGGGGGCGGGTGGATTAGGGAAAACCACTCTTGCACAGTTAATCTTTGAAGAAATCAGCAGAGAGAATCATTTTGAAAAAACAATTTGGGTTTGTGTTTCAACAAGCTTCAATGTTGAAGATATAACAAGAAAAATTCTCCAAGAACTTGGGGAAAAATGCCATGGTAATGAATCATTAAATCGCCTTCACATAAACTTGAAGGAAAAGGTACTTTCAAAGAAAGTTCTTTTTATTCTAGATGATGTGTGGAACGATGAGAAAATATGTGATTGGGAGAAATTGATTGATCCCTTGAAATTTGTACAACAAGGAAGCAAGATTTTGCTCACCACTAGAATGAAATCAGTGGCTGACATGCTTGCTGGTGTGCTAAATGTGGACCGAGAAATTCTAGTGTTACAAGGCTTGGAAGAGCCAGAGTTGTTAGAGCAGTTCAATAAGTATGCATTTTACGGTTATAACCTTGACTATCATAAAGATTTGCAAAATATCGGAAATGATATTGTAAAGAAACTCCGAGGTAGTCCCCTTGCAGCAAAGGTGATTGGAAGCTTGCTGAATTCAAACGTTAATTTCCAATACTGGAAAAGAATTTTGAACCATGATTCACTGATCAACTTAGAACAAGCTAAGGATATTGCAGATGTGCTGAAATTGAGCTATTACCATCTACCAGCACATTTGCAAGAATGCTTTAGATTTTGCTGCATATTTCCTCAAGATTATGAGTTCGACAAAGATGAGTTGATCAAAATGTGGATGGCCACCGGATTCACACACCAAGAGTTACATGGAGAAGAAAGACCTGAAGATATCGGAGAAGAATACTTCAACTACCTTTTTAGGAAATCTTTTTTTGAACCACATTCATGGAAAACAAACGTTTATGTTATGCATGATTTGATGCATGATCTGGCTCAGAATGTATCGAAAGGAGAATGTTGCAGAGTAGAACCAAATGGTGAATCTGATAATATACCTTTAACTGCACAACATGTCGCTGTTCCCGAAAGTAAAATTGAAAGGATATTCAATCTTACAAATTTACGCACCTTGGTAATAACCTTTATTGGAGATCGATTTGTTCCCCCAAATGGTTCACTTAAGAAAACTTTGCGTTTATTGGTCATAGAAGGAGAAGGTAGATGTGAACTGCCGGAGGAGATTGGTAGTTTGTTGCATCTTCGCTTTCTAAAGGTCAAGCTATATATGTGTCAACAATCCTTTAGATATTTGCTTCATAATTCACTTTATAAGCTTTACCATCTTCAAGTGCTAGAAATGACCAATGGGATTGGAGATTTTGAGGGTATTGAAACAACTGGAATTACCAATCTTGTTAGTTTACGCTATATGAACCTTCCCAACGAGGTAATGCAAAAAATTCACGGAGTGCACAAGTTGACCTCTCTACAAGAGTTACATTTTTTTGTTGGACGGGAGAGTGGTCAGCATATAGATGAACTAGAGATGCTAAACAATCTCCGATACCTTTCTATTGAGAAAATTGAGAATGTAGGGGATCCACTTGAAGCTACAAATGCAAACCTATCCAAAAAGGAAAGTCTTATATCACTATCCCTGAAATGGACTGAAGGGAGCAATTATCATGACCCTGAGCAAGTCATTGATAACCTCCGACCCAATCCAAATCTCAAGGAATTGACCATTTGGTATTATACAGGCCACAGGTCTCCAATTTGGACAAGTGATTGTGCTTTGGAAAGGCTATATTGCTCCGACATGCCAAAATGGGAATCCTGGGCAGGACCACACATTTGTTATGGCTTTCCAAATCTAAAAGAACTTACAATCGTAGACTGCCCAAACCTGGCCAATATACCGACCATTCCTTTTTCTCTTTTCAAATTTGAAGTACGTAGAGTGGGGCTTAATTCCCTTCCAGATATGCACCACAGTTCTAGCATTACAGATGAAGCACCATCATGTATGAAATCATCGCTTAGAAGAGTAGAGATTGCCAAATGTCCCAAATTAATATCATTGAATGGATTTCTGCAGCAAAAAAACCTAGATTTACAATCTGTTGAGGAACTAACCATCAGAGACTGTGAGAATTTGGTTCAGTTACCAACCGGTGCATTTGGGAACTTTGTGTCACTAAAACACTTAGTTATAAAGGGAAGCCCAAAGCTGGTAACAGTTGATAACCAGAGCATCTTGCTACCTGCGAAACTAGAATATCTTGAAATGGGAAACTGTGGTGAACTTGATGTGTCATTGTTAGAGTCAGCATCACACCTCTCTACACTTGATACTCTTCATATTGAAAACAGTGCAAATATTACTTGTATCCCTTCCTCTGAAAATGCATTTACATCGCTCAGAAAACTGGTAATCTATGGATGCGACAAGCTCATTGAAATTTCATCTATGCCACAAGCACATACTGTCAACCAAGGAAACAACTTGGTCTCTTTAAAGATCAGTGCTCTACAAATTGATCACCTCTATCTCCTTCTTATTGAGCCACTTAGATGCCTAAGATTTGTTAGTTACCTGAATGTTGGCAAGTGTTCAGGGATGGAGGCCCTGCCAGAGCAATGGTTGTTACAAAACAGTAGTACCCTCAAGAGTTTGTTCATCCGGGATGCAAGCTCGCTGCGGTCATTGCCTGGTACAATGGTGATGCTCACTGCCCTTCAAGAGCTTCGCATTTGGAAAGCTACTTTGCTGGAAGAAATCCCAGAGTTGCCTACTTCCCTGATTATTAAGGACTTTGAACGGGTCTTTGACTCTATTTCAACCCTCCTCGTAAGTGTTATTATGATTATATTTCCTGCCTAGTTTTGTTTGTTCCATGCTCTATGTTATTTCAAGTTTTGAATCCTCTCAATGGCTCTTGCAATTGAGTAAGTTCTCATTTGCAACTGTTGGTCTTTGCGTAACTTCTTGTAGATGACTCATGCAAACACAAACATGGACCCCACCAACAAGTACGTGCCACATTGCTGTTGTATAGGTGTGATCAATGTCCAAAGAAGTAGATGATGAAATTATGCAAGCTCCACTTCATTAAGCACATGGAAAAAATGTAATTACATAAATACCATGTACGAGATACAAATAACTGCCACTGTGGTTTATTCATGAAGGTATATATCTCTCCTTGTTCCCAATTTATTAATTTCTGTTACATTTATTTTTTAAAATTCAAATTTCAGAGATAATAACACATTTTCAAATTAACTCCGCCTATATCTAAATGATGTAACCGGTCCCAAACCAAGACAAGAGGAGTGTTATTAATTTTTTTTGAAATGTTTTGACTTGAATAAAAACAATTGGATGCTCAAATGTGAAGCCAAATTAAAGGTTATCACAACATAGTTAAATACAACAGCAATGCACTTTAAGTTTGGCAACTTAAATTAATTATTCAGGTTATTAATTCTCTAATTAGTCGTCTTAAGGTTTGTAGATTATTGATTTCTTTTGGTTTGGTAGTCTTTTCCTGTGATAGATTTTTACTGCAATGCACTTTTAAGTTTGGCAACTTAAATTAATTATTCAGGTTATTAATTCATGACATGACAATTTATTCAGGTTTCAGTGTTGAATATGGTGATGCCAAAAGAAATGGGCTTCAGACCATTAGCTTTTTCACGGAAATAACATTTTTGAATAGAAAAGGAAATTGAAGAGAGAAAAGGATAGAAGCCATGTCTCTCTGTTAGAAGAAAGAAGCCTCTTTTGCAAGCTTTTTAAGAGTTTGCTCTCTTGTTTTAATCCCACCAAAATACAGTAGGCAATCTCAAATTAGTGTATGATATTGTATGATAGTGTGAGAGAGTGTGATTGGCTATATTATCTTGTTGTATTGTAAAGACTCCATGATATAGTGATTTTGTGCCGTGCTCCGCTGCCGTGGTTTTCTCCCGCAAGGGTTTCCACGTAAAATCTTGTGTCTCTCTTTGTGCTTGATTGCTTGATTTTTTTTGTCTCTCTGTTTTTTTTTTGTGCTTGATTGCTTGTTGTGGTTAGCTTCTTTGTGTGTGTTCCATTTTTCTCCAATTGGTCAGATATTGGCGTATGTCTACAAGGTGTTCAACAGAATTATTTCTTGAACACTTCTGCAATTGTCTCCAACATTCAGACCTTTCAATTTTTAGTCATTTTGACGTTGTACCGGTCGTTGCATTTTGAATTTTTAGTAATTTATAAAGACATCTTCAGTGATTCTTAATTAAATTTATTCTGACAATACCCCAGATTTTAACATACAGTCAACCGTACAATTTTTTAATTTCACTCAGTTCCAAGTTGTATTTCAACTGGACTGATATATGTTTCATTCATGAATTAATATATTAAGATAGAACCAAGTAAAAGGAAAAAGATTCAGTGCCAGATTCCTAGGAAGAACATGAGGTTAATTAGATCAAGTTGTTGTATGTGCTGATTCCTTTTTCAATCATGTGGTTTTTTACTGCTATTATTCAGGTGGCAGTATTCTGAAGTCAACTCAAACAAATTACGACAAATTCAAATCTGGAGGCCAAATTACGACCTTTCACAATGAACCTCTAGTGATTAATATCCACCAAACATAGTGTGTTTGCTATGTCTTCAATTTCAATTTGGTTGCAATTTGAGAATTTTGTAGAACTTTTACTGAGAAATAACTGAAAACAAGAAAATTTGATAAATAAAATAAATAAAACGCAATAAGTATAACCTTTTTACGAACGATATAGCTTATCGAATATTAAATTTGTTAATCTAGAGAACCAGCCTTTAATATAGTGGCAAAAACAATATCCTAGTACCGTGCACGAGGTCGCAGGATCGAAACCCGGATGGACAAATCCTTTGTAGATATAAAATAGTTTGGTAGCTTGACTTCCAACTTTTACTAAAAAAAATTGTTAATCCAAAAAAGTTAGAACAGTGTTAAATTATGTTTGCTAAACTTTTATAAAAATTACAAACGTGACAATGCATATAAACCATTGTTTATGTACTATATAATATTAATATCAAATATTTCGTAACTTTATTTATATTTTACAACCATATGTTATTATTAGTTTTCTTAGTCTATAAATATTTTTGCAAGATCCCGTCAGTTTTCTCAACCAATATAATGGACTCGTCAATCCCTAAAGTACTGTTTTGACTCTATTGACAGAGTAGTTTTTTACATAATGCAGCACAAGAGTCATATAAACTCCTGTTTTGACTCTATTGTCTATGCAGTGTATGAAGCAGAAACCACACTGTCAATATCTTTACCCAAATTTTCTAGCTCAGCCTGGATTCATTAATTCAGGACTAATTATACTCATTATACTTTTTTGGAAACTCATAATGCATTATTCTTTTTTCTTAGCACAAATTGATGTGACTTACCAATTAATTAAACCCTTTCGGTGAAAAACAGGATGTTGTTCCATCTACTGATATAGGCGGAACAATTGAAAAAACCACAAACTTGAGATCTCCAGTGTTGCAGGTTAGCCTAGACAAAGACAGAACATTGTTTCCCTAATGTCTGATTATTAGTTTTCTTAGTCTATAAATATTTTTCCAGGATCCCGTCACTTTTCTCAACGAATATTATGACTCGTCAATCCCTAAATTTCAAATCCAACATTTTTCAATTTCAGTAGGCCCAAAATAATTTAATCCAAGTAGCATTTTCCATCTGGCCCAATATTTATAACAAGTGACCAAGCTATGGCTGGATTACTGAGCAGCGGATCCCATTTAATTCCTTCTATCCAGGACATCTCTTATTTGCTGCTACGCGTAACAGAAATTCAGATTTCCTTTTCATAGGTTCACCAAAACTTCAAATTTTTTTTTTTTTTCAGTTTTCAATTAATTATATAATGAACCAAATTTACTATAACATGTCTTACAAAATCAAGCCTATGAAGTTTTGAGCTCTTAATTGCTACTTGTCCAAATTAGTTCAAATCAATACACATTAATTTCTGTTATATTTCTTTTTAAATTAAATTAAATTTGAGAGATACTAACATTTCAAACTTTTAATTCCGCCTATATCTAAATGATGTAGCCGCTCTCAAGCCCGGACAAGAGGAGGAGGGTTATTTAAAAAGTTTGAAAGTGTATATTAAACAATTAACAACTCAATGTGAAACAGTGAAACAAAAAAACGACGAGAAAGTTAAGTATGGTATAAGTTGGAAATAGAAATTTGAAGTTTTATCTGGGTACAACATTTGTTTCAACAATAGAATATTTGATGCTTATATATATGACCAATTGAGACAAAATGATAAAAGATAATATCTGCAATTCAAAAGGGCCAATGTGCAAAACTATCAAAGTGAAGGGGTTAAGGTTGTGCAATTTGTCCGTTTAAGAACCTATTTTCAGTAGATTAAATGCTTTTGATCTGATCTTTTATGTTTCATTTTTCTTTTCAGTAGTGGTACATGTCAGTGTACCAGGTTGAGTTATTGTACCCTGGTTTACTAATTTATGGTTGTGGAGGGCATTTCAGGTTCATTGGTTTTTTTTTGGTAATCCTTTCTTATTACAGATTTGTCCTTAATTGGATATCTTGGCCATATAAATGTTTATTTGATTTGCAGGAGAACTACAAAATTGTTCACTTTAAGTTTTGCAAATTAAATTAGCAGTTAATGCAAATATGTTTCCTATTTTTTTTTAAATCTTGAAGAACTAGATTAAATCTTCGACACTGTTGTAGTCCAGAAATGAATATATTGCATTGTCGACAATGATATTATTCTCCCTCCACAATTGCTTTATATTGCTTGCTTTAACTCTTTAGCAATTGGGACCCCAACAAAATTTGCTCAACGTCTCATGGACTATGGCTGTTAGTCCAGAACCAGAATTTAGTTTAATTAAGATGGAAGGAGGAATGAACTATGACTCTTAAAAGCACAGTACCTGTTCAGGGAGCTTTTCAGGATTCTTACTGGTACAAATGGTGTACCACCTGAATCACAAACTCAATTTCAGCTTGATGGACCCTCTATTGGTATAGGTTAGCTACCAGTTATGTGTGACGAATCCTCCAATCTTTGAGTCTGCTAATGAAATGTATTTAGGTTGAATTTAGCTTTACTATGATACAATTTATTTATTTCTTGAGAGCAATCTATCATTTTTCAGTTCTTGAGACCAATTTATTTAGTGACATGACTACTTATTTAGTGTTCAGATCAATCAGTTTTCAGTCATTCTGAAGTTGTACCAGTCACTGCATTTTGAAGTTTTGAGTTAATTTAGGAGACATCTTTGGTGATTTTTAACTAAATTCTTCTAACAATAACCCAGGCCCAGATTTTAGCATAGTCAACAATACCAATTTTTTAATTTCTCTCAGTATCAGTCTTTATTTCAACTGGACTGATATATGTTTCGTTAATGAATATATTAAGATAGGATCAATTTATTCGTAAGAAGAACACGAGATACAGTGTGCCTGTATCAAGTCCAAACTGTAAGAAGAACACAAGATTATATCAAGTTGTTGTATATATTTATTCTCATGTGGTTTTTGACTGCTATTATTCAGTTCATGTGGCAATGAATCTGAAGTCAACTCAAATAATATTACAACAAGATCAAGTCTAAAGACCTAATTATAACCTTGCACAGTGAACCTCTAGCGATTAATAGCTACCAGACAAAGTGTGTTTGTTATGAATCCAATTTCAATTTTGTGGCAATCTGCAACTAGTGGAATCGAATTTGGCGAAATTGGGAGTAGCTGTTGGGCTAATGGAGGAGAAGAAGGAAGAAGGGGCAGTGGGCAGGCCTGTCAGAGGGTGCGGTCAGGTGGAATTAAAGAAGAGAGTGGCTGCTAGCGGGTCCCAAGGGTTAAATGAAGGTCAGGGATCATTAGAGGGTATTATCGCTGGCAAGGGACCCCTCAAGTCAGACTAAAGCGTTCGTTGCAGTGAGTTAGGCCAGTGAAGCAATTGTTGAGCCAAAATAAGCAGCTCCATAGACGTGACAACTGACGTGGCGAGCGGAGAGTTATTAGGATTCATTTCTTTGTCATTTTTAGCAAAATCTGAATTGTTTTGATCGTCTTTAAGAGACGAATGTAACTCTGGATTTCATTATGATAAGAATAACACAAATTGAGAGAATTTTTCTCTTCTTCCTTATCACTGTTCGTCACCTTGTATTCTGAAATTCCACCTTCTTTCTATTCATTTCTTCTCTGAATCGATCTCAATCAATCCTAGGAAGCTCGAAGATTGTTTCTTGTAGCACAATCTGAGAATTTTTGGAACTTCTGATGAATTTTGAGAAGAGAAAATACAGAACGCGCCAGATCTGCTACAGAACGCGCCAAATCAGCAGAATACGCTGATCTATCCCAACAGATCTACTACAGAACGCGACAGATGCTCTCCAGTTGCTCCCCTGCATATCTTCTCCTGTTCTGGCGATGCGGGGCCCTTCTCACTCAATGATCTGATTTTACATGAATCAGATTGTCTGAGTAGAGATATTGACAGAGTAGTTCTTACATAATGCAGCACAAGAGTCATATAAAGTCCTGTTTTGACTCTATTGTCTATGCAATGTATGAAGCAGAAACCACGCTGTCAATATCTTTACCCAAGTTTTCTGGCTCAGCCTGGATTCATTAATTCAGGACTAATTATACTCATTATACTTTTTTGGAAACTCATAATTAATGCATTATTCTTTTTTCTTAGCACAAATTGATGTGACTAACCAATTAATTAATCCCTTTCGGTGAAAAACAGGATGTTGTTTCCATCTACTGATATAGGCGGAACAATTGAAAAAAGCACAAACTTGAGATCTCCAGTGTTGCAGGTTAGCCTAGACAAAGACAGAACATTGTTTCCCTAATGTCTGATTAATTAAAGTTTAACAAATTTAATTTATATCAAAATTTTGATGTATATTGGTTTCTAAAGTACAATTTGTACATTAGCAACGCAGGGGACATATTTAAAAAAAATTATATTTCATAATATACGTACCCAAAATAAAATCATCTTTCTTTGACCAAATTTTTACTGTTATTTATTTTTCATACGATCATAAGGAAAATTAATAGAGTAATAAACAAATTCAGAGGTTAATAGATTTTGATTAATTGGAAACAAAAACCATTTGGAAAAAAAATAAGGCTAATCGTTGGTTTGTTTTTAATGTAATTATGTTGCAGTTTTGATGTAGCATTTATGTAATTAGGATTTTGATATCATTTTTAATTGCTTAGGGTGCATTTCAGTGCATCAAAATTTGAGCACGCTGTACTATAAAGTGTATTAACATTTCTTGATGGTTTCTCTTGATTAATATATGTGTGAACCATATATATTAAAAGATTCCCTCTCCAATATTGTAAAAAATTTCCTTCACTTTACAGTTTGAGATTAATTCCCAGCCACTTTGATATTCGGGCTAGCGCAGGGGCAGTATTATTAGGCTTTGAGATTCGTGCCAATTTAAAAAGAACGGTCAAGATCTAGTAATTGTAAAAGATTTCCTATTACGGTATCGGGGAGGATCTGAATTGCATTAGGCTGTCGGATGCCATTGACTAATGTCTAGGAAAGAGCCATGCCTTCAAACAATGGAGTTAATCATATAAAAATTTTATGTTGCCAATGAAAATCAATCTTACAGTATTATTGTATTTTACGTTAAACAATATAAAAAATTATTTGTAAACACAAAAATTTAGAAAAAAAAAAATGTGTCCATTGACTCCCATATATTTTTAGTGTCTCTGCGCCCTGACAGAAGCAATGAAATTAATCTTCGTCGTTCAATTTAGTTATATTTTTTTATTCCTTGTATACTATCTAAAATATATCAAACAATCAGCAATGTTTTTTTTTTTCAAAAAATTTGCAACTCTGTATAGTACTCCTTAATTTTTTTTTTTTTTTTGCGTTCGCAAGTGTGTGTGTGTATATATATATATATATATATTTTTGTTGTTGATCCTTTTGTAGTTCTCTATCTCGGGAACTATATTGCTAGCATGTATGTAAGATTATCTTGTACAATTTCGATTTCAGTAGGCCCAAAGCCCACCATGAAAAAGACCAATTGAATATAGGAATGTGAAACCCAGCGCTCCCCATCTCTCACGCGATTTCTTCCCCAACCCCAACCCTAAAATCAGCGCCGCAGCGGCAGGCGATCCCAGCCTCTCATCTCGCGATTGATTGCGCTGTGGTCGGTCATCGGTGAGCTCTTTTCCAAGTGAGGCAAACTCTGAGAAGAAACAAGGGGACTGGTATGATCCATTATGCAACACTCCTTTGTGTGTTGTTGCTATGCAATAACGGATCAAACTTCTCCCCTTGTTTCTTCTGCAAGTTCAATTTAATTCATCAAATTAGTTTCAATAAAATGCCACAAGAAGAAGAAGAAGAATTTTTTCAAGGGTAGCTGAAAGACTATACAAGTTACAATCAGGCACCTTCCTTCCTTCCTTCCTTCCATCCTTCCTTCCTGTGAGTCTTAATTTACTGGTGTCCAACTCAATTTTGTGGTAACAACAACCAAAAACTAGCTAGTATCTATTCTAGCAGCATCCAAGCTAGTACCACCTGAATCACAAACTCAACTGCAGCTTGATTGACCCTCTACTAATATAGGTTAGCTATCAGTTTTTAGACTGTTAACAAAATGTATTTAGTTCGAATTTAGTTTAGCTTCTAGGTAGTTTGATTTCTGGCCCACTTCATTGGTTTTTTTCAAAAAAATTTATTTTTTTGGTCAAATAGATCAATTTATGTTCTGACACTTGATTAAGGATTTCTAAGATGATTAAACCATATAACCATAATTGGTGTGTTCTATCACTTTTTCAGATAAGAACATGTCTTTGGTTTAGTGGTAAAGGTACATATGGCTCCCATGTGAGAGGTCATGGTTTGAAACCCACACTGAGGAAATTTTCTGTAATATATACAGTGATTTGAATGTGTGTTTGGTGGTTTGACTTCCAACCCATGATTTAAAAAAAAATAAAAAAAAAATAAAAACATTTTTTTCAGTTCAAACCATTTTATTTAGTGACATGCCAGTTTATTCAGTTGTTCAGACCTATTATTTTTCAATCATTATGAAGTCGTACCACTCATTGCATTTGAAGTTTTGAGTCATCATCTATGATTCTTACCTAATTCTTCTGACAATTCCCAGGTTTTAGCATGCACTGTTATGGGTTTCCATTTCCTGATCTGGGAGAACAATTGGGATCAGTAGTCAAGGGCACTCATGTTTGTCTCTGGTGGTGCTCAAATGGACATCCCCAGTGTTGCAGGGGTAGCCTAGACAACGCAATAGAGAAACCTAGAAAGAAAGTTTCAATTAGGTATATGTTTTCCAAATCATTTATTTGTTATTTGTCTATTGGTTTTTCAAATTTGGAGTTGGATAGCAAATTTTAATGGCTTTTGTTTTTAATTGTGAAACTGTTAATGTTTTATAGTATTAGATGCTTATATTCCTTCAAAAGATAAACCTCTTATTGAATTAGTTAAAGGAACAATATTATGGGGTTATTTGGTTAGAGACAAACAGATTGTGTTTTAGAGATTCAAACTTAAATTATATATGTTCATTGTATAGCTGCCAAAATTATATTTTAGCTTTTTGTGGTGTAAGAGTAGATGTGACAAAATATGCTTTAACCTTACTCTTATTCTTCGTTTGCATATTAAGATTTTAATACCAGTTTTAGGTACAGTGATGACAGAGGAAGAGGATTCTGATCCCACAACCGGGTCTGGACCAATTATGGAAGTTGAAGATTTAGCAGAGTCTAATATAAGCTTACTCTTATGGGAGAAAAAGGTTGAAGTTTTTGTGAATTTAGAAAATTGATGTTTTGAACAATTTATTATTTTGTCTTTCATTCCATAGTAGTAAATGTACTCTTTTGTAACTCTTGTTTCAGTTAGAAATCGGTGAGAAGCATTTTTGGACTTCACTTTTGTTAAAAAAAAAAAAGGTATATGTTTTCCAGTCTTTTTGGACCTCACTTTTGTCAGATTAATTGAAATTCCCTTGGGTAACCCTTAATCAAGTGTCTGATTAATTCAAGTTTAATTCATTTTCCATGTGTCTGATTAATTGAAATATATGTGTTCGAATCTCATGCCAAGTTCTGCTAGTGCAATTTTAATGGTGACCTAAATTTGATAGTTTCTTTTTTACTCTCATAAGTACCTTCCTTTTTTTCTCTTTCCTTATTAAACTTTTCTATTAATTGAGAGTGAAAAGAGAGAAAAAGTAGAAGGGTAAAATAGATATTTATATAGAAAAGTTTCTCTCAATGCTAAATATTGCAATAGTTGAGCTGAAAATAGCACTTTCCAAATTTAATGTATACATGATTCCTTTTTATGAAAATTTCTAAAATAAAAGTTGTAAAATAAGGGAACCGACTTCTTTCTCATCTATAACTCACGATTAGATTAATAATAGCAATAAACCTTATCAATAGTCCTCTCCGTATCTTTCTCTCCTCTCCAAATTTTGTGGAAAAAGGAGAAAGCAATACACAGTCAGAAGGAACTCGCCCAAGAGATTCAATTTCTCCCAAGTTTTGTTCCCAACTTGTTTCATCTAACTTTAAATTCTCCAAGAAAAGAGGCCGATTCAGATTTAGGATTCAAATCAAGGTACTTAATCAATCTATGAACTTTGTTTCTTGCATTATTATATTTACTTGTCTTATATTTTTTTTTTGTCTTGAGTCATTTCTACATGGGCTAGCTTATGAATGCTCAATACCCAATTGATATAAGCATCTCGATTTTTCTGGTACCTGAAACTTTTGAACTAAAAATCGTTTGACAATTTATTGTATCATTGTTTTTTCTATTTTTTTAAAGAAAAAATGGATTGATCAAATCATTGTCAAATCGTAAGATAATTTTTTTTTTATCCAAACGATCATATTCTTGTTATCAAGGAAATTTTCCTATTTTTTATATAAAGCCTCAACAAGGAAAGAAAAAAATGATGATATATAACCAACAATCAAAATTATTCTTTTCTGTCCAACGTACGGTTGCTTTTATGGAATTTTTTTAATTTGTAGACTAATTAACTCTTTAAACTAAACTATTGCAATATTGAGCGCTGAGAAAAAAATTTCTCTAAAAACCTGTTATACCCTTTTAGTCTTTATCTCTCTTATCTATCTCAATTAATAGAAAACATTAATAAAGGGAAAAAGTTAAAAAAGGAAGGTACTTATGAGAGAAAAATATATATGTTCGAATCTCATGCCAAGTTCTGCTAGTGCAATTTTAATGGTGACCTAAATTTGATAGTTTCTTTTTTACTCTCACAAGTACCTTCCTTTTTTTACTCTTTCCTTATTAAACTTTTCTATTAATTAAAAGAGCCAAGTCAAATTAATGTTTACTGATTTAACTATCTTTAAACAACTCTTAAGACATGCTCCAATATCTCATCGACAAAATTGCACTCCCTTTCTTCGAAAATAATATAATATAATATTAATATTTAGTCCCATATACTATATACTATATGAACATATCTCTATTAATCAAAATTTGGAAAGCGCTATTTCCAGCTCAACTATTGTAATATTGAGTGTTTAGAAAAAAATTTCGCTCTAAAACCTATTTTACCCTTTTAGTCTTTATCTCTCTTATCTATCTCAATTAATAGAAAACATTAATAAAAGGAAAAAGTTAAAAAAGGAAGGTACTAATGAGAGAAAAATAAATCTGTTTGAATCTCATGCCAAGTTCTGCTAATGCAATTTTAATGATGACCTAAATTTGATTAAGTGATAGTTTCAGCTCAACTAATTTTTTTTTTTAAATAACACTTTATTCTAAAAAAAACATTTTAGTCCCATATACTATATACTATATCAAAATATCACTTATCAAGTTTATGTCACCATTAAAATTGCATTAGCACAACTAGATATGAGATCGGAGCAGATTTTCTTCTTTAGGAAGTACCTTCCTATTTTTACTTTTTCCTTACTAAAATATTAATTGAGAGAGAGAAAGTAGAAGGGTAAAATATATATTTATATAGAAAAGTTTCTCTCAATGCTAAATATTGCAATAGTTGAGCTGAAAATAGCACTTTCCAAATTCAATGTATACATGATTCCTTTTTATGAAAATTTCTAAAATAAAAGTGGTAAAATAAGGAAACCGACTTCTTTCTCATCTATAACTCACGATTAATAATAGCAATAAACCTTATCAATAGTCCTCTCCGTATCTTTCTCTCCTCTCCAAAATCTGTGGAAAAATGAGAAAGCAATAAACAATCAGAAGGAACTCGCCCAAGAGATTCAATTTCTCCAAGAAAAGAGGCCGATTCAGATTTAGGATTTCAAATCAAGGTACTTAATCAATCTATGAACTTTGTTTCTTGTATTATTATATTTACTTTTCTTATATATATATATATTTTTTTTGTCTTTGAGTCATTTCTACATGGGCTTTTGAATGCTCAATACCCAATTGATATAAGCATCTCGATTTTTCTGGTACCCGAAACTTTTGAACAAAACATAATTTGATTGTATTGTTTTTTTTTTTTTATAAAGAAAGAATGGATTGATCAAATCATTGTCAAATCGTAAGATAATTTTTTTTATCCAAACGAGCATAATCTTGTTATCAAGGAAATTTTTCTATTTTTATAGAAAGCCTCAACAAGAAAAGAAAAAAAATGATATAACCAACAATCAAAATTGTTCTTTTCTGCCCAACGGTTGTTTTTATGGAATTCTTTTAATTTGTAGACTAATTAACTCTTTAAACTAACTTGGTTGAGTTTAGGAGTTGAATTTTTTTTAAATTTGGAGACTAATTAACTCTTTAACTCTGTATTTATTTTAAACCTAGCTATTACACCACCAGATTACTTAAAATCATATTATATTCACAAGTATGCGGTATTTTTTTTATCAATTGATAAAATAGGGTTGGACAAATATTAGAGTATTTTGCGGTCATTCCCAATTTGTTATGTTATTATTTTTGATAAGAATTGGTATTTTTCACCCGGTTATACTTGGCTGTACTATTTACCTCAAAAGTTTACCAAAAATGAATTGGAAATTATTCCTATTTTAGTGTTTAAAGTCATACATCAAGTCAATTTGTGAAAATAGGTGACTCGATCTGATTTTGTTCTGAAAATTAACTACCATTAGATTTCACAGGTGAGTTCTTGAATAACTTTATTGTTATAGCTTTTAGTCAATTTTTCACATAACTTGTTGTATTAAAAATGAATCAAATTAATCACACAGTATTTCTTAATTTTCTTTTTGTGTACCAGCGACATTATTGTTGTAAATTTTTGGGAGAAACTATAGTTTCTACCAAAGTATGGAATTTTTTTTTAACCCCCTCAAGGTAGCAAATTGTGAAGTGCCTGGGTACTAAAATAACCTTTTGAATCCCAGTTCCAGTTTAATATATCCTCTTCATCCCTATTTAGGTGGAAATTGGTCAAGATCCCCACAATTTCTTGCCATTTCTGTACTAACTCACCATACATGTGCCTATTGAATTGCACACAG
The DNA here is from genome assembly GCA_025461045.1 of Carex parvula. NCBI lineage: Eukaryota > Viridiplantae > Streptophyta > Magnoliopsida > Poales > Cyperaceae > Carex > Carex parvula. Next base: position 36,294 of record JAJGRW010001298.1, on the reverse strand, counting down.
CCCCCCTTGTAGCTATTGATTCCTGTAAAAAGATCTCAGGATTAGAAGCATGTGTTATTCTTAGTATGAATTCTTCATATTCTTTGGTGTTACAATAGGATAAGCCCCTTCACGTGCAGCTCAAATTAGGATAATAGTTGACATGATCTTTCTAGAAATTACAAGAGATTTAGTGCTACAAATTAGGATAATAGTTGAGAAACATAAGGCATTTCTTTCTTTCATTCAGTAGTTGGCGTCTGTTAACTAGGCTTTTCTAGCAGTTGTTGTGATACGATCTGTAGCAAGAAAATTGAGGATTTGACAAATGAATTATTCAAATAGTTTTATTTTCTTATTTGAATTTCTAAACTTCTGTTATTGAGGATTTCAAAGTTAGAGGTACAAAGAAATGGAGGTATTTGAAATCTCATCTTAAAATAATTATATAGCGCAATATTTATGTTTCCATTATGAATTTAACATCAATACTATAAATTTTTATCTTTGACAGGGAAAACTGAAGCTCTAACATGAAGCGACAACTTCCAAGTACATCTTCCGAAGACGAGCCTCAGAGAAATGTTAGGAGCCGCAATCCCTGTACTCCGTCTATGCCCAGACAGAGTGCCGTTCCTTGGAGCAACCTCATGTGAACTTTCAGCCGGGGGATCCATCAATGGCCCCAAATCGGCATGCCGACCATCAGAGCCCTACATCAGTTTCTGGTGAGAACATTTCTTGCTCCTCAGATACGCCACAAGGCCATCAGGCATCGGCCGGATCTACATCCCCTCTTGTGCCACAGAGAAATGCTAGGATGTGCAATCCCTTTGCTCGGTCTATGGCCCCACATTTTCATGTATCCACTCAACAAGAGAGACAGAGGGTTGTTTCCTTGGAGCAGCCTCATGGTTTTCAGTCAGGGGTTCATTCTGTAGCCCCAAATCGGCATACCGACCATCAGAGCCCTACATCAGTTCCCGGTGAGAGCATTTCTGACTCCTCAGATGCAACACACAACCTTCACCCATTTTGGACACTTCTCCCTCCTGTGGCTCTACGGTGGAACAACACAAGGGTAATTCTTTCAACCGTAGCACCTCCAACTGGCCATTCATTGGTTCGATTTACAGCATCACATCTCAGTGATCACCCTCAGATTCGTTCATCTCAGGGTCAAACTAGCAACCATTCGCAATATCATGTACTTCTTTTTCTCCCAGCAATAACATTATTTTTCTTTAGTAGAAAATGGGATGGCGATGGATGATGTCAGTATATTATAACTAGAACATGCATTGCTATCGGCAGTCTTAGCTTCATTACCCTCTTTGTACCGTTAGGGTTTTACACAAGTATTCCAGACTTTGTTTATGAAGTTTTAGTACTAATACTTAGCGCCGGCAATTGATACTTCCACATGTAGGAGATCTTTAAAGTTATTCTTGCACCAGGGACTAAAGAAAAGTTCATTCAACATTCTCTTAATTATACTCAAATTAGCATAATACTTAAATGTACACAACTCTACCTAAACAAGTACTCCAGTTTCCCCTTTTTCCTTGATTTGTTTCATTTTTTGAGAAATTTAACCTGTTCTTTGCTAGCAAAAAAAAAATATTGGACAAAAAATAGAGAAGTACTAGCATTAAACAATGTTCCTTGGATAACTGTTTTCTGCATGGTTTCCTTCTGTGAATTTCAGAACCGTCAGATTATACAAGCTGTCAGACACTGCGATATGCCTATGGACGTCAACTGCATGAGCTACGAGGCCTTTATTTCCACCGAGCTCTCCAAATTTGTGAAATATATAATCTGTTGTGGGGAGCAGGACGAGGCAGAGCGATGTGTTATCTGCCAGGTATCATTTCTCTGTCTCTCTATATTAGTATGTTAGACACCATATATTGTTAGCAAAATTGGTACAACTGGAATCGTAATTGATGCATAAGCTTTTGACTGTGTTTGGTTTATTGAATGAATCTAATTTAAGTGGTTCAAACATGTATTTCCATAAAAAAAGTCAATTTCAAATGGGTCTAGAATGGCCAAAAATGCGGACTTAAGACCGAAATTATACCTCATAAATCTAATTAAAAATTTAAATTTTTGGCAGGAACAATATGTTGATGCTGATATAAAGGGACAACTGAAGTGCGGCCACGACTACCACTTCTCTTGCATTGGCAAGTGGATGGAGGAGCAAGTTGTGTGTCCCATTTGTAGACAGACAGCTGCTCACTTTGAACAATAAGACTATTCATGCATTTCTTTCTTTCATTTAATTTTTATTCTGAAGAAAACATATTGTTGATTTTCGCTATAAGAATTTTTTTTAAGTAGACATATTTAATATATTTTCCTTATTTAGACAACATTGGGGATTTGTTATGAAGTGCACATAGTGAGGCAAGCCATGAGTACCACTTGTATCAATGTATTGATTCAATATTTCAATCAAGAAAACTAGGGGATCTTTAGTCATGACAGCACATTCTGTTGAATAACACTAGAAAATCTTGACATAAGATATTGACATTGGTACACATGCCCGACATGGCAGCACTGACATCCCATATGACCCCAACAATTTTCCAGAAATTGCTTATTGAGATTGCATTCAATGTTAAAAAGAAGAAGCCGTTGTTCAGCTTAGATAAAGCATACCTATAGGTTGATAGAATCTAGAGCCTCAGCCAAACCTTATAGATATTTCTTTGAAGGGCGCTCCTGCCTATGAAACTAGAATCTCTTAAAATGGGAAACTGTGGCGTCTTCTATTAGAAAGCATTTTGTTCTTTTTGTTTTGTTTTAGGCCGACATTTTTATTAATATCCAAAGTTTAATACAAATTATTAATTATGCCCAGATTTCCGAACTCTTGCGAAAAATGCCCAAGCTGGCCAGAAAATGGCCGGCTTAGGTACCCCAGTAAACCGGCCATTTTCTGGCCGGCTTACTCCATTTTTTTTTTTAGACACTATGAAAATCAAAATATTGAAATCTAACACTGAAAATTTGAAATTTTTGTTTAAATTATTTGTTATATTACTTCTTTTGATATATAATTAGCATATTTATACTAAAATACGCTAGATTAATTGAAATTATGTTGAATAACACTAAATTATGTTAAATTACGCTAAATTACATTACATTACGCTAAAATACGGTAAACTACGGTAAATTACATATGAATAGAGATAATATCTTCACTATAAAAGCGAAAAACAACGACGAAACTTCAAACGGTCATAAAACGGCGCTCGAGTGTCCAATTTTAGCAAATGACCACTTTTCCGAAAGCTTGCAAAAATACGCATGCATCAGTGCCCGCGATGCTGGATTCCAGAATTTAGAATTGCCAAAAAACAAAGGGAAGAGCCTCAAAACTTGAGTTGAAGTTTTTGATTAAGATTTTTATTTCTATTATTCAATCTAAGTAGCTCAGTAAATTACTTACATAATGAATTTGTAGAATACCAATTTTTACTATTTTTCAAATTTATTTTTTATTTTTTATGATTCATGAAAGATGGCACATAATTGGTACTTTAGCGTAATTTTGCGTAGTTTAGCGTAATTAGCGAAGTTATTGTAATTGAGCGTAATTTAACGTAATTTAGTGTAATTCAACATAATTTATTGTAATATAGTGTAATTCAACATAATTTCAATTAATCTAGCGTATTTTAGTATAAATATGCTAATTATATATCAAAAGAAGTAATATAACAAATAATTTAAACAAAAATTTCAAATTTTCAGTGTTAGATTTCAATATTTTGATTTTCATAGTCTCTAAAAAAAAAAAAGAGTAAGGGGGTCGGGCAGAAAACGAGTAAGCCGGCCATTTTCTAGCCGGCTTGGGCATTTTTCGCAAGAGTTCAGAAATCTGGGCATAATTAATAATTTGTATTAAACTTTGGATATTAATAAAAATGTCGGCGTTTTAGGCGTCTTTCTATTAGAAAGCACTTGATTAAGGATCGTAGTTTTTTTATGTTTTGTTTTGGTAGTCTTTTCCTTCTACAGATTTTTTATGTTTGGCAACTTCAATTAATTAGCAGGTCAGTGCTAATTTAACTAACAATGGTTCCACATCTTTTTTCCTAATTTTTTTATTTTCTAATATTTTCATTATTGAAGAACTAGATTAAATCTCCCAAGCTGTTGTAGTTCAGAACTAAAAAAAAAAATGTATTGTCGACACTGATATTATGCTCTCTCGCTCCATATATTGCTTGCATTAAATCTTTAGCATTTGGGACCCGAACAAAAATTTGCTCAGCCAAGAACCCTCTACTGGTATAGGTGAGCTACCAGTTTTGTGTGACTCCTCCAATCTTTGAGGCGGTTAACAAAATGTATTTAGTTTGAAATTTTTGCTTAATTTATTGGTGTTGTATAAGTTTACTGCGCTTTTTTCATCTTTTTTGGTTGAGTAGACCAATTTATGTTTAAGCTAAATATCATAGAAGGAAAAATCGGAATCGGGATCGGTCACTTGATCGTGAAATCGAAACCGGATGAATCGGTTGGAATCGGTTGGAATCAGTTGAATCGGATCGGAAACGCGGATCTTTTTGGCGGAAACTTGTTTTGTACCAAAACTAGTAAAAAAGTTTCTAAAAAAATAATATGTTAAAAAAAATATATTGAAACAAAATATTACACACAGATAATTTATTTATTAATATATTAATACAATTTCTAATATGGGTTAGTTCCAAATCCAAGTATATTTTAGAAGTGTATAAATTATGTTTGCTCTAAATTTTTTATTAAAATCACAAACATGCATGACAATTGACAATGCAAATAAACCATGGTTTATGTACTATATAATATTAATATCAAATATTTAGCAACTTTATTTCTATTTTAATTATGTATTTCTAAAGATGCATGTTTTGCACGCAGCTTATTCATTGTATACTATCCAACATATATCAAACCGTCAAATAGCTTATCTCTTATATGCCATGCCACCAACCTTCTTAAAAGAAGTTATTATTAGTTTTCTTATCCTATAAATATTTTTCCAGGATCACATTACTTTTCTCAATCATTGTATATATATAGTGGACTCCTCAATCTCTTAATTTCAAATCCAACATTTTCGATTTCAGCCCAAAATAGTTTTTAGTAGCAAATGACATTTTCTTTATGGCCTAAATTTTAGTTGCCAATGACCATCCGCCAATTGGATCAACGAATGCAGAATGCCAATCTTTTAATTGACAGATTCGAACTCGAGGGATGTAAACCTCTATTTAAATCTCAACCAAACCTCTATTACCTCACCACAGAGTATATTACCTCGGCCTTGTTTTTGTTCTTCTTGGACGACCTCTTGCGACTTGCGGGGATGTTGGTTTTTATTGCAATTATTTGGAAGTATCAGAAATTTCTATTTTGATGTTACATCAATTTTATTAGTATAATATAGATTTTTCTGACGCTCTGATCAGACAGTCAGACAACAACAACAAAATTAGAATGTCAAAATTAAACTTTCAAATTTAAAAAAATTAGAATGTCAAATTAAACTACCTCTGTCCATATCTTTGCCCCTTGTTTTCAATTTTCTTGGACGGCTTAACGTCGGTTTCGGTATCCTCTGTGTCAACAAACGGAGATGTTACCAACTTGTCGCTGGATGACTGAGCAGCGGGTCACATTTACGTTATATCTCAGGACACCTCTTATTTGAATGCGGATCCCATCAGAGGCGGAGCTATGGTATAACACAGGTAAGCAGTTGCTTATTTCTGAAAAAAAAATTATAATTTGAACCGGATTTTTTAATGCGTCTTGCCTATTCCTAGATTTGATTCTGCCTACCCCTGGTTCAGATTCTTTAAGTCAATTTTGCATCTTTTGAAAAACGATGATGGTGATTGAAAAAAATTGTGAAGGGCGAAGAGTCTTGACTCAGTCAGGAAGAAGGATGTTCAACTATTTCTGTGGCTAGACTTGACGTATAACTTTTCTACTATAGAAAAATTGAATTTCTAGTGGTTCATGGTACACCTTACCGTTTAATATCTGGATCCAATGAATACTTTTCGTATTTTGTAGCATGTAGCCTGCAAAGTGCCTATTTAGGTTATTTATATATTTTTATTTGACTAAAATGAAGAGAAGGTAGACAGCTGTTGACGAAGGTTGTTCATTTAAAAAAAATAGTGGTTTGTTTATTTATTTTTTATTTGATTACAATAAAGAATGTGACTATACTCGGCTACAAATTGATTGTTATGAAAATATAAAAGTAGAAACTAAACTTTTTTTTGTGAATATCATTGAAACTTTTAATATTAAAATTAGATAAATTTTATTTTTTGAAGTAATTATATACTACAAATTTAATTATTATCCATCCAAATTTAATTATTATGAGTGTTATTAATATTTAAATTGTGCTCACTGCGGCTAAGGTAACTCTTTTTTTTAATTGTGAATATGCAATTTAGTTTGTTAAGTGAAATTACAAGTAATTGTTTGAGTAATTTTGGTATCAATCAATAATTTAGAAATTACAACCGATTCAATAAGTGGAGACGCGATTTGGTAGGTGGCTCGGGCGGAGACGGAAAGAGATTATGAAGGGAATTCAAACCCGAACCCGTTTAGAAAAAAAAACATCCCAAATCCGATTTCTACCTACCCCTGATTCAAATCCTGACTACGCCACTGGATCCCATTACTTGACAACCCAAGCTCCTGTATCTTTGCTTCAATGCAACTACGTGTAACAGAAATTCAGATTTCCTTCTGATAGGTTCACCGAGATCCGGGTTATATCTATTTGTCTTCTCTGAAACTCACCAAATCTTCATATTTTTAATATTCTGTTTTCAAATTAAGTGATGCTTTGTTACTTTACAATGTGAACATCGATCTGTACTATGAATTTATATTTCCTTTAATAAAGTCTAAACAGTCAATCTGAACTGTTCAACATGACTTTTCATATAAAAAGAAAATAAAATAATAGTAGTGGTTTTCAAAATAAAAAGAAAATCACCTAATTCAAAGTAGTGGTTTTCAACATATATAAAAAAATAATAGAAAGTTTCTAAAAAAAAGTAAAATTTTATCTCCAACTCTTTTTTAATATAATAGATTGCTATCAACTATCAAGTATGTAAGACTATCATTTTAGAGAAGCAACATAAACTCCTCCCAAAGTAAAACTAACTTTGTTGTACAAACTTTTTTGAAATTAGTTAATAAAATTAAAAGTTATCTTAGCCTGTAAATATTTTTATAAGATCACATTTCTTTTCTCGATCATTATAGTGGACTCATCCATCCCCAAATTCAAAAACGAACATTTCGATTTCAGTAGGCCCAAATAAAAGTTTTAACTCCAAATAGCATTTTGTTTCTGGCCCAAATTTAAGTAGCAAATGAGCCCACCAAAAACAAAACTAGACATGAGCACCCATCAATTGGATAAACGAATGCAGCTGCTCCCCCTCTCACGCGATTTCATCCAACACAGTGCGGAGAAGCTGTACGTTGTCGGTGACCTTTTTCTGAAACAAGTGCGGAGAAGGAATTGGGGCTGATCGCAGTTAATTTTGACTTGGTCAAAACAAAGAACTAAGACTAAGAGGGAAGGAACTCGGGCAAGAGGGTCAGCGTCCCGGGTAGAAATTCAAATAAGGCTGAACCGCTGGGAGTGGGCCCCGTCATTAAATACGTTGCAACGGGCAGGAAGGGATTGCACTGCTGCCAAGTGGGACCAGACTTATCAGAAATGGAGACGGCATGACAGACTTCCTGTGAGTCTTAATTTACTGGTATCCAATTAAGTCAATTTATGGTAACAACAACCAACAGCTAGTCAGCTAGTATAACTGATTGCAGCAACCAAGGTCCAAGGTTACACACTAGAACACAAGACTAAGGGCCCGTTCGGCAACGGCACTGTTGCTGTGGGAAAAAAAAATTGACTCTTGAGTGGATTTTTTTTTCCCACAGCAACAGTAAAATTTAGTTCAACTTTTTCTTAATCCCTCAAGGCCACCGAACAAGCCCTAAAGCAGTATAGCTGATTGCTAAGTGCATTAAACGGTAGCAGAAATTTTCGATTTAGGAGTAATATACTCATAAGTCCCGCTACATTCCAAATCAAACATATTCGATTTCAGTAGGCCCAAAATTGTTTTAACTTATTTTTATAGGTTTGAATGATATTAAAATAAACTTCTTTTTTTCAATTTTTCTGTGGGCCCATTCATTCAATTTTAGAGTGGGCAAATTTAGAAGGGATCGACTAACAGTCCCCCCCATTCAGTCCCCTAAACGTCCCCCTAACTGTCAAAGTACAACTGTCAGTCCCCCATTCAACATACATTAATTCAGTCCCAAAATGAAAAGTATGAATACCTAAGATATGAAGTATGCATATATAATTCATCAAGTATTCATACCTAAAATATCAAGTATTAATTCACATACGGACTGGGGACCATTACTTTTCGGGGACAGTAACTATCAGACTGCATTGGAGACCACAACCAAAAAATCACGTGGATCACACCACCAGTCCCCCATTCAACATACATTAATTCAGTCCCAAAATGGAAAGTATGAATACCTAAGATATGAAGTATGCATATATAATTCATCAAGTATTCATACCTAAGATATCAAGTTCATACTCTAAAAACTGGACACAATACTACTCATCTTTTACACGTTTTTCAAGGTAGTTTTTTTTTTTCTCCATTCATTCTAACTAATTTTTGGGACGATCTATGAGGAATTTTGCAAATCTAAAAACACGAACGTTTTCTATTTTTTTTTTCTCTTTCAAATGAGATCCATGATGACATACTTTTACACGTTTTTCAAGGTATCAAATATTTAAATATGGAATGTATTCATACAAAATGGAAAGTATTCATACCTAACATATCTAATATTTATATATAATTCATCAAGTATTCATACTTAAGATATCAAGTATTTAAATCCAAAAAACTGGACTCAAATATGAAAAGTATTCATACAAAATGGAAAGTATGAATACCTAAGATATAAAGTATTCATACTTATGATAAGTATTTAAAGAAAAAAACTGGACTCAACTTTTACAGTTTTTTCAAGGTGGTTCAATGATTGAAAAAGTTAGTTATAATGGGGGGGACGTTTAGGGGACTGAAGTGGGGGGGCTACATCTTTACTCAATTTAGAATGCTATATTTTTTAAAGAGGGGGGTTCAAATGTCTCCATTTTTTGTGCCTCCACCGTGCTTCCATTTTTAAAAACTTTAATAACTCAAAATTTAAAACTTAAAAGTCAAAATAAAACCGTTAGATATGATCTACATTATTTTATCTATGTGCTCATAAAAAATTATCACATTTGAATTTTGTTTTTATGTGAATCAATAAGTTGAAAAATCAATGTCTAGAAATTGAAATGTCATAAATTTTTACACGTGCATAAGATAAAATGATGTAGATCATATCCAACGGTTTTATTTTAACTTTTAAGTTTTTAAATTTTGAGTTATTAAAGTTTTTGAAAATGGAGGCATTTGAACCCTCCTCATTTTTAAATTAGTACCTGTCTAATTATATTTCCGTCCGGTAATAATTATTTACAAATGTCAAACATAATTCATATATATGATAGTACCGGCCAAAAAAAATTAAATTCATTAACCTTCGGATTTCATGTCTATCATATGTGAATTGTAATTAATATTTATATTTTCTTTCAATAATTTATAATTATTTTAGGAATATCACTAACAATATTTTGCAAATAACATTTTGATTTGAAAATAATTATTTTTCAATTTAAAAAATAATAAATCATGCAAATAAATTTTGGACAAATAATTTCACTTCTAATTTGAACAAAACTTGTCTAATTAAAAAATAATTATTTCTAAATTTTTTTTTTTTTTATTTTCTATTGACTTAACTAGATAGGTTAACATTAAAAAAAAAAAATTTGGGAGAATGAATCATTAGGGCCTTCCGATTTTTTAACATTTTTCTTAAATGATGCTAAGATTTTTATTTTTATTTTTTTAGTGCAAATAAATATGAAAAAAGCGGTCTTTTCTATATCTTGTTAGTTCTTCGCCTTATTTCCTACATACATAGATGTGCTTCCCGCAAAGAAAAGTCAATTTATGAGGACTAGTTCATTTTGAAATTTGTGGCTCATGATCTTCTTGGTCAAACAATCTGTCTGTTTCCTAGTAATCGAGTTTCATTATTAGTGGATCAAATTTATCTTGGTATCTCCATTTCTGGTTCTGTACAAGACACCCCTTGATAGATTTTTCTTAAAAAAAAAAATAAGAAAAAAAAGCAGAGATATTTTTTTTTTGGTTGAAAGCCCATAGACAATTTCATTGATAGAACAAGTTACAAAGTAGTTGTTACATAAGATTATACCACTAGTGTCTGTGAAAAGCATACAACTAAACATAACTATATACGCACAGGGGTATGTGCATCCCGAGAACGCTAATTGATCATCCTTGCTTGATATATGCCTAGTGATGGTTTCCTCCGTACGCATATCACAGCTGAGAAAGCACTGAATCCAACCAGACCGAGAATTGAATCGACTGGACCATGACAGTCACCCATCAGCCGCGAAGGCACTGAATCAAACTAGACTGTGAACTAAATCAAACCAATCAAGAACAGTCACCTCTAAAGAGTTCTGAAAGCCAGAAGGCACTGAATCAAACTAGACGGTGAACTAAATCAAACCAGTCCAGGACAGTCACCTCGAAAGAGTTCGGAAAGACAGATGAAGAGGCAGAAAGCAGTACAAAACAACGCACAACATGATCATCACAAAACTAAACATTTATTTCCTAATTTACAGAAGGTAGATAAAAAGTACTACAGTAGCGCCATCACGTCTGGAGGCCAAGCGGGGGTGAGAAGCTAGAGTGAGTCGGAGCGGAGCAGACGGAGTGGGAGAGGGGAGGCGGAGCAGGCGGAGGGTGGGGAGGAGGGTGGGAGGGGGGGGGGGGGCGGAGGCGGTGAGCTAGGTTTTGCGTACGGACTCTCAAAACAGCGAATCTTTTATATTCATAAAGATGTGACAAAACCCCAGAATCTCCTGTCAAGAAAAACACTAAAAAGCAGAGATAATAACTAGTAAGTTAGAAAAAGAAAATCTCCATCGAGACGGCTTATTCGTACTTTGCTCGAGTATAGCTGCCAGCCGATGCTGAATCTGAGCTTTATATGGTGAAAGCAGCTCTCCCTAAGATCACAGCTGGCATGGGTGTTGTCAAGGTGCTCAAATTGAAACACCAAAATTGAGGGGTGAATGCATGGCTGGAACAATCCAAAGAAGCTTTTTAGCAGCTGAAGACTGGGAGCTGGAAGACATATATCTTTGCCATATATATGTTTATTTGATCTGCATGAGAACTATACAAAACTTATCCACTTTAAATTTGGCAACTTAATTAGCAGCTTAGTGCTAATTAAACTAGCAATAGTTCCACATCTATTTTCCTAATTTATTTATTTTGTAATATTTTAATCATGTGCAAATCTTGAAGAACTAGACTAAATCTTCCAAGCTGTTTTAATCCATAAATGAATATATAGTGTTGTCGACAATGATATAATTCTCCTTCTATATATTGCTTGCATTAATACTTCAGCAATAGGGACCCTAACAAAATTTGCTTTATATTTCAACTCTTTCTCCAAAAAAATTGTTTATTTTATCTCATTCTCTCTCATTGGATTCGCCCTAATTGATTGCTTCGGTTAAAATTAAACCAATGGACACTGTATTATGCTCTTTTGGTTGTCCATATCTTTCATTTTATATCACTATTGGACTCATGAAGAATATAATTACTTACAGTTGAATCCAATACATGAGGTTTTGGAAAAACTTAAGAAATACGAACAAATTTTATTTGGTCTTCTGTAGATCATGGTTAAAAATTTCAATTTTTGAGAATCCTCTGTTTTAGAAATCTAGATGCTCCCTTTGCTTGGATGCCTGCGCCGCGGGTCCCATACACCATAGACCCCTTCATCTATGTGTAAAATAATTGGGATTCCCTTCGTTTCTGGCAGACAAGCAAATTGGTGGCTTTACTCTCAAAGATACAATCCACTACTGCTAGCTTTTATCTTTAATGGTGGCTTTATTCCAGGGATGGTTCATGTACTGGTAGCTTTCTTCTTAAAGATATAATCCACTATTGGTAGCTTTTATCTTTAATCAGTAGCTTTATTAAAGGGATGGCTCTACAATTATTTATCTTGAAATATTAATCCAAGAAATCCAAATCTTTTGACGTAATTGTAAATTGAAAAGGGAAAACTTTATCAGTACCATTTCACTTCAATCCTATCACACAACCTTTATCGGACTTTTGGTCGTTAGCCTCGTCTCTCTCTTCATTCAGTCACAACCTTTGTAGTTTTTATATTTAATTTCCAGTTGTGGTCTGGTCTCTGCCCATGCTAAATGAATGAAGTTAAGTAGTTAAGCCCCTCCTATCTCTCTACTCGAAAAACCTTAATTTCCACCATGGTGCAGCCGAAACCACCTCCTTTCTCCGCAATTTCTCCCTTCTCGCCAACATCGAACCACGGCGACGTGTCACTTCCTGATCCAGTCGAGCATTTGATCTGTAGAATCTGTACAGAGAAATCGGTGCTCCGGCCTGACGACCTCGCTCGGCAAAAGCTCCACCGATTAGGCGAATCTGTGTCCTTGAATATTTTAGGTGACATTGCCTCCAGTAGTAGAGTGCACAACTTTTCAGCATTTATAATGCACATGGCAAAGAACTTCGAAATTGCAATGGCGCACAATGCGGAGGGATTATCACCACGTGACGGAGGTGACTTTTTTAATTAAATAAAAGGGCGAGTCGTAGCTCAGTAAAATTTTTTTCTTCTTGTCAGACAGTAAAGCTTTGGTCTCAAGGATGATGTAGTACTGGGATCTCGGCCATTGCAGATGTTTGTACCACTACGGCTAATTATAATATTTTTTTAAATTGTTTTAATTTT
>JAJGRW010001298.1:0-15817 GCA_025461045.1 Carex parvula | reverse complement strand
TTTTCTCCTTTTCAAAGTTCGAACAATTGATCCGAACCGCTCAATATGATCTTCATATTAAAATGTGCTTGGAGACAAAATTTATATTTTTTTGAAAAAAAAAATTCTATTTTTTTAGATAAGTACAAAAAAACACGGTTTTGGATGGTCCAGAATCTTATGAAAACAGTGATTTGTACTTATCTAAAAAGTTAGTAACAATTCCAAAAAATATATAATTGATCTCCAAGCACATTTTAATACAAAGATCATGGTGAACGGTTCGGATCAACTGTTCGGCTTTAAAAATGAAAATAAGAATATAAAACATGATTGGACCACAAAAACAATAGTGCATTTTAACCCTACTCTACTTGTATTCTAATAATGAGTGAGGCTACGGTGCTATGCATAGCACGGACCTACGGCTCAAATTTTTTTTCAAAATTCTAACGGTCGATCCGAACCGTTCAACATGATTATAAAATGAATATGTACTTCCAAACCAGATTTTACATTTTTTCGAATTTTTTTACTATTTTTTTAGATAGGCTGTTTTTGGATGGTCCAGAATGTTCTGATCAAGTGATTTCGAAAAAATAGTAAAAAATTCAAAAAAATGTAAAATTTTGTTTGCAAGTACGTATTTATTTTTTAATCATGTTGAACTGTTCGGATCGACTGTTAGAATTTTACAAAATTAAATTTTGAGCCGCAACACGGACCCAATTGGTGCTATGCATAGCACCATAGCCTCACTCTTCTAATAATGTTTTCGCTAAAGTGAACACGGCTCTTACCTCTGGACCCGTATCCTCTGCGAGTTCTATAAAACTCCGCAGCTGCGGAGCAAAACGAACGGACCAGATTAACTCTCAGCTGCTTTGAGGCTCGGGCTAACGGAGGGGGCAGTATTATTGGGCTTTTAGATTCGTGCCAAGTCAAAACTAACGGATCACTAACGGACCAGATTAAAAGAACCGCAGGTGCGGAGTTTTTAAACTCCACAGAGGATAGCGTTCCTCTTACCTCTGCTCCCTCCTGAACAGTATTTGTTTTCCTCCGCTTTTTCTTTGATTCTTCTCTTCTGTGAAATTGCTTCGTCAGATACGGTCTGAGGAGTTCTCACCTCTATGTTCGCTTATCACACGGAATTCGGAATTTTCCTGCAAGAAAAAACATAAATTTCAAAAGAAAGGTAAAAGGGTACATTGCAAAAAAAAAAGATGGTGATTTTGACTCTGTTTAAGTGAGGTCTTAATACAATAATTAGTCAAAAACAGCGACCAAATCAACACTTGATTTTCCATTCAAGCAGCAGTCCAGTAGGACTCTCAGCAGCCACTGAATTTGCAATTATTGATACTACTATATCTAAAATACCAAACTTAAATGGCTAAAGTGAAAATAATGGTTTGACTTTTCAAACAAAAGACCGCCTTTGTTGACTGAACCAAAGACCACTGCATTTATATTTTTCAACTGCAACCCAACGCACACGGTTCCATCAACGTCCGCATAATCTCTGCTTGTTGGGCCCCACTGGTTCCTCTCCTCGTAACAACCGTTCAAATCCCTCGGTATCTCTCATCCAACGGCTAAGAAAAAACACAACAAATTTCAGATACACATTAAAGGTGACCGTGGGGACGACACTCTTATGATATTCTGTTACATATACTCTGTTGAACTTCTCTGACACTGGGCCCTATCATTTCGTTTAAGTAATTCAGTAGAATGACACATGAACCTTGCAAGGAATATGGAACATAGAACCCAGACTCCGACGACTAAGCGAAAAGTCTCTGGGTAGAGTGAAAATTGTATAGACAGGGTACAATATTGAACAGAATGTAAGCTAAAATATAGTGGGTATCTTACACACGGTTTATGAAAGACCAGGTGTACCAATAATTTTATAGGTACTAGAATTCTTTCACTCCAGCAGCGCTGGATTATTGGAGATATTCTTACGTACACTGCTGATCTGCGGCCCAAATATTGTGGGCCGTACAATGCCCCTGCGGCTCCAGGGCCGCCCAATGGTAATGCGGAATGGCCGAATGTTTATTTTTTGTTATGCAGCCAATGATGAATCAACCTGGATGAGTTTTTTTTAACTGTTAACCTATTTAGTTAAGTCAATAACAAAACAAATATAGAGATATTATTTTCCAATTAGGACAAGCTTTGTTCAATTAGAAGTGGAATTATTTGACAAAAATATATAGAATGATTTATTATTTTTTAAATTGAAATATAATTATTTTCAAATCAAAATGTTATTTGCAAATTATTTGTTAGTGATATTCCTAAAATAATTATAAATTAATTGACAAAAATATAAATATTAATTACAATTCAGATATGATAGACATTAAATCTGAAAGTCAACGAATTTAATTTTTTTAGCCAGTACTATCATATATATATATATGAATTATGTTTGACATTTATAAATAATTAGTACTGGGCAGAAAAATAATTAGATCGGTACAAATTAAAAAATGTGGAGGGTTTAAATGCGTCATGCCTTTCATGCCTTAATGTTCCTTACATCCTATAACCATATAAAAATGTACTTGGAGACCAAATTTCATACTTTTTTGAACTTTTTTTACAATTTTTTTAGATAGGTACAAAATCATTTTTTTTTTGGACCATCCAAAAAACAATTATTTTGTACTTTCTAAAAAAATTGTAATCAAATTTGGAAAAATATAAAATTTGGTCTCCATGTATAATTTTGAAAACGAAGATATAAAATGTGAGGCATAATAAGGCATGAAAGACTTAACTTGACAGCTTAACAGCTTAACTGTCCTCTATAAAGAAATAGTATTCCAAATTTGCCCACTCTAAATTTTACATTTTTTCAGGCCGGTATAATTTAAAAATAATTATTATTGATTTTCTTACATTATTGTACGACTTAACTTGACAGCTTAACAGTAAAAAACAAAACAAAAAATATAATAGAAGGTCTAAATGAGAAACCCACAGGAAATTAAAAGTTGTGAGTCAGCATGCTTGAGGCCGGCCATCAAGCTAATAGCATTTAGACCGAGGTCAATTTCGAAAATCTAAATAAACAAAAGAGGTCTTAGAAATTGTTTGTCCTTTCTAACCAATTGAGTTCTGAACCACTTCCTGACTTTAAAAATAGAGTAGAACTTGGGTGTTCCTAACTTTACTCAAGTTTCTTTGTGAATTCAACTCTAAAATCTATCGGATTGACTTCAAATGACAAATCCGAACTGTTAAAACTCATCTACCTTACAAGCGATGCGTCTTCATGCAAAAAATTTGGACTTTCAAATTAATTTAGTGTAAAGTCAAGTTGTCAAAATTAGAAGGTTCATAAATTAATTTTAATGCATTCAATTTTTGAACGTTTTTTTTACCACTTGACTTTGTACAAAACTAATTCAAAAATTTAAATTTTTTTTGTATGTAGACGCATCACTCGTAAGGTAAACGGGTTTCCACGGTTCGGATTCGTCATTTGAAGTCAATCCGATTAATTTTAAAACTTAGGAACACCCTAGTTCTACTCTTAAAAATATGAATATGCAAATTATCTTAATGCGTAAAAATCTATGCTTATATTATAATTTATGTTCGCTTGATGTTATTTTTTAAATTAGTGATATAGTACTTGGCTCGTGCAACAATTTATATTAAGAAACTTATAAAAAGAAAAATGATTACAATTGAATTCTAAAAAAAAAAAAAAATAGACGCCATAAATCATCACAAGGGTAAAATTGAACAAAATGGTTAATGCAGTTGAGCATGCAATAATTTTAAAGTCAGGTCTTTGGAATTACTCTTTGGCGAGTAATTGGAAATTAACTTAAGAAATGTAATCTTTATATTATTGAAAAAAAATTAAAAACAGTTGGGTTGGGCCCATGTTTAATGAGTACTTGGTATATTAGAGGCAGGCCCATTGCTGATGCTTTTGCATGTGGGCCTAAATTTTATTTGTCTCATTCATTATTTATTATTTATGTTTAGCTTGGGTATTGGAAGAAACTTTGTGCTCTGTAACAGAGTGTGATTTGTGCTCAAAATGAAATACACTGTAATCGTTTTTTGGGCTTGATTCCTTGTTTTTTGTTAACAAAGCCCATAAAATTAATCAACAGTGACTTGCTCTGCATCAAATACTGATTGTTTAGTTTGGCACGCTTATTGTTTTAATGTGAATTGGCATGCATTAATTGAACACAGAAATGTTATATGGAGCTGTCCAATTAAAATCTATTAATTTTTGTATGGCTCCAACTCATTGGTACAAAATAGCGCCAATCTGGACCATATGATTAATTTTGATAGACCGGTGCACTATATCAAAAGTAACATATATATGCCGGGTGCAGTTACATTAATTAGTTCTACAACAAAATGCTCCTAATTGATGCATAAAACAATGCGGATTAAACATTTTCAATTTCTGGTACACGTAGCAGCAAATATACGAGTAGAACTAGGGTGTCTGATTGTCTGATTGTTTTTTTTTTTTTTTTTTTTTGAAGGTCGAGCGGCGAAGTGCCGCCGACAGTATATTGATTAAAAAAAGTTTTTAGTTACAAACGCCGTGGCGTAATTGATCACACACATGCACTGAATCGAAATAGAAAGAAGTACTATACACAGAATTAAATCTAGAAACAAGAAACAAGCAACAAGCAAGGACCAGCATTCTAGCTGCAATCGATTGCCACTAGCAAGGCACAGAAGAGGCCCGCCTGATCCATTCTTTCTCGATGCTCAACCGGTCTGAGTCCACAGCAAAACATCCATGGCCGTGTCATTGATTAGTTGATAGATGGGACGCCTCTTACCGGAGAAGTGTCTCCTATTCCTTTCTCGCCATAATGTCCAAATGCCTGCCGCCCAAAGAGAGTCCCACTGCTTCTTTACTCGCGGGAGGAGGTTCCTCTTCCCCATCACCCATAAGGCAATCAGGGTGGAACCCCTGAATGACTCATAGTTGTGATTGAAGTGCGCTAGTAAGCCTATCCAGAATGTCACGGCAAATGGGCATTCCCAAAAAAGATGATTTCTCGTTTCGATACTGGTATCATTGCACAAGTGGCAGCCCTGCTGAACCGGGCAGCCCCTCCTGTGTAGGATCTGTTGCGTTAGGATCCTGTTACTGAGCATTAGCCAAAGGAAGACCCTTACCTTTAGCGGTGCCTTGATTTTCCACAATGGTCCCGCGTAGCGCGACCTCACCCCCGTTTGGTGAAGGGTCCGGTACGCTGATGCTACCGAGAAGACACCCGAAGGTGTCCATCTCCACCTGATTTCGTCCTCGCAAGAAAGTGAGCAATTGTAGAAGGGAGACAGTTGCATAAGGTTTTTGACGAAGAATGATGCATCCTGGATAGTGGATAGCTGTTCCGTTGCTGTAATGCCATGGAGCCTTCTCATGGTTGAGGCCCACAGGCCCTCCTGGTTGTCAGTAATCTTCCAAAGCCATTTAGATAATAACGCGTCATTTTGGGTGGAGAGGTTGATGATCCCCAACCCGCCATTTTCCTTCAATGTGCACACCCTCTCCCAATTAATAAGGCAATTAATGCCCTTGCATGAGGTGGTCCCCTTCCACAAGTAATTCCTCCGCAATTTATCAATGTGGCGAATAACCCCTTTCGGGATCTTGAGGGCCTGCATGAAATGTAGAGGCATGGCTGACAGCACTGACTTGATTAGCACGACTCTGCCCCCATATGATATGAATCTGGAAGTCCATCCTTCTAATCTGTTCTGAATCGCACGGAGCATAGGCTGGAAACTGATGTTGGGCGGCCTCTTAATCGTGAGCGGTAGCCCCAGGTATTTAATCGGGAGGCGAGAAGGTGGCGAAGCGAGAATCTGTTGGACCGCCGGTATGAGGGGTGTAGGTATTGCAATGGGGACGAAGGTGCTTTTTGCGGGGTTGAGCCGGAGACCGGATAATGCCGAGAAATTGGAAAGCACTTGTGTGATGATCTTCAGCGTTTGCGGATGAGCTTCAGCGATGATCAGAGTGTCGTCCGCGAATTGAATGGCTTCTGGTGGTAGGAGTACCGGAAGGGGCATGAGTGGTTCGGCCCTCCGGAGAAACCTATTCAGTGAGTCTGCTACAATGATAAAAAGAAGGGGCGACAATGGATCCCCCTGCCTCAGACCGCGCTTGTGTGGAAAATAGGCAGACAGGGACCCATTGACCTTGATCGCCGAAGTCGAAGACTGCAAAATGTGTAGAACCATAGAACTCCATCTCGGTGGAAATCCTCTTTCAATGAGTAAGTTCATAAGATAGCACCAGTCCACCGTATCAAAGGCCTTCTCAAAATCCACCTTGTATAAGATTGCCGGTACCTTTCTTTTAGAGCAAAAATTCAGAAACTCCCTCGCTGAGAGGAAAGATTCCATCAGTGATCGGCCTTGAACAAAAGCGGTTTGATTGTTTGTAATCAGTTTGTTCATGTGTGGTTGCAGTCTTGAAGCCAGGATTTTTGTGACAATTTTTGCTATGGTATTGATGACACTGATCGGTCTGTATTCCGAGACCCTCTCTGGATTCTGTGTCTTTGGGATCAGTGTAATGGTTGCTTTATTTAATAGGTGGAAGGGGGAGCGGGTGCCAGAGAAGTTGGTGATAAGGTCCATAATGTCTCCTTTGAGAGTATGCCAAAAAGCCTGATAGAATTCGATCGGTAGCCCATCCGGGTCACTTGCCTTCCCCTTGGGCATGTCACTGATTGCCTGAAGCACTTCCCCTTCAGTGAAGGGTGTGTCGAGAGATATCAAAGCCTCACTAAGTGTGGGGCCCACCTTTCCGGTGAGGTCGAAAGGCTGGGATCTGACCCTAGTCCGACCCAGTAGTTGTTTGAAGTGCCTCATCAAGAAAGTAGGTATCCCGGGCGGGGGTATCATGGAATCATCATCTCATTTTAGTGCTGAGATTGTGTTTGCATTTTTCCTGCCATTTGCCACCGCGTGGAAATACTTGGTATTTTTGTCACCTAGCTTCAGCCAGGTGCATCCCGATCGTTGTTTCCATCTAGCCTCCTTGTCTGCGGTTAACGAGAAAATGTGTTCTCGGAGCCGTATTCGTAGCCTAAATTCCACCGTGTTCAAATCCCTACTTTCTTCCACTCGGTCCAGCTACTGGAGGACCCATTTGGATCGCGAAAGGTAGGTTGATCTTGAGCTGAAGGTTTGCTGTGCCCAAATACGCAGCTCTCTCTGTACTGCTCGTATTTTGGCTTGGATTCTTCGTACTGGGTTAGGATGGGAGACTGAAGTCCAGGTAGTTTCCACTATTTGGTGTATCTCCTGATATCGCAGCCAGAAGGTTTCAAAGCGGAATGGCCTCCTTGGTGGGTTTTCGTGAGGTGCTATGCGTAGCATGAGGGGCACATGGTCAGATGCTGTAGCCGGTAGGTCTGTAAGATTATACGTGGAGCCCAATCCATTCCAGTGGAAGGAAAGAAGGGTCCTGTCCAACTTAGAGAAGGTCGGGCTCGGCCGTTTGTTAGACCAAGTGAAAGAGCGGCCCTGCAGCGCGACCTCCATTAAACCTGTCTCATTAATAAAATTGTTAAAAGCAAGCATAGTTTCCAAGTTATGTCCGTGTGATGTGGTGTCATCCACTGATCGGATAAGATTAAAGTCCCCCAGAATTAGCCAAGGCAAGTCATTCTTTGCCCTAATTAACCGTAGTTCTCGCAAAAAGATTATTTTATCCCTATCTTCCTGCGGCCCGTATACAGTTGTGCACATGAATTGTAACTCACGCCTCTTAAACACCACTGTCACAGAGTAAGAAAGAATGAAGAGTTCTTGAGAATAGAATGATTGACTCCACGCGAGCAATAATCCACCTCGCGAACCTTCCGCATTTAAAGATTGAAATTGTGTAAATTTTGATGGGCACACTTGCCTTACTTTAAATATATCACAATTGCTCCATTTAGTTTCTTGGAAGCAAACTAAGTCAGGATTATTAGCGGTTATGACGTCCTTAACTACATCACATTTTTTCTTGTCACCCAGGCCTCGCACATTCCAGTTTAAAACACTAAATGGGAAAGTAAATTGATTCATCATAAAATAAAGGTAGTGTTACACAAAAAGCACTTGAAAGAGGTAACTAGCAAACAATGACCAAAAAACCACTTCTTCAAGGAAGAACTACCTATCACATCTGACCACAGCCCTAGTTTGGTCCCTCTCCCTGATCCTCCTCATCAGAAAGATCATCATCACTATCAAAGTCAAAGGCCCCTAGAACCGAGGGGTCTTCCCCTTCCCCAGCCCCCGCCGAGGTACCCTCCCCGGGGTCGTCATGTGTTAGTGGCCCCTGCTGGGCCGCAGTCTTAATCGCCGGCCCAGCTCTAAACCTGCATAGAACTGCTACCTCATCCGCCCCCGCCTGGTCCAGGGGTGTTGAGGTCAAGTTTTCGCTACTGAGTGCGTCCAGGAGTGCAGCTTGCCTGGCGGAGTTCATGGCTTTGTCACCAAATCCGGTTCGGGCACCTTTCTTAGATAGTCGGGTCTTCTTTGGACTGTAGTGTTTAGTTGGGGGGTTCTTCGAGAGTCTGACACTGCGCCTAAGGTGAGTGTGGCGGTCTTCCTCGTTTGGATCCAGTGTGCGGGTACCAGCAGCGGCAGCAGCCAGATCAGAGTTAGTTGGTCCTGCGCCAGTGGGTCCGAGCTGCCTAGAACGTGGAGAGTTGGATCCCGTGGTTTCATTTTGCGGCACCGCCAGCGACTAGGTCTGATGTAGCTGACCCTGTGCCAGTGGTTCCGACCAGCCCAGATCATGGAGCGTCGGTTCCGGCATTTGTAGGCGAGTCAAACCCGATGTTGCTTCCTGGAGCTCGGATTGTATCTGATCGGCCTGGGCCAGCAGGTAGGCTTGCTCATCATTGTCAAAGAGGTGTTCCTGCGCCGGGTCTCCCAACACGCTTAGATAGGCTTCTTCCTCCTCTCGACGCCGTTCGTCGGTCTCCATGTCTTCTCTAATCGCGCGTAGCTCATCAGAGAACTCGGATCGGCTCACAGGGCTGTCATGAGGTAAATCAACTCTGGTGTATGCAAAGATGGTGCCCGCAGGCGGGAAGGTCGGCGGAGCCTCAGATTCCAGGTATCGTTGCTCTTCCTCCTCTAATTCGTACTCAGCGTCCTGCCCATAGTCAGTAATTGAGTCGGCTCCTTCGTTCATGGGATCGAATTCCTCCATTTCAATTTCCTCCTCAATCGGTTCCTCTTCGGGTTCTTCTTCCGGTTCCTCTTCATCCGTCGGTTCCTCTATCGGCTCCTCTTCAACGGGATTGTCAGGAACCTCCGGTTTCGGTACATGGGCATAGGCTGTCTGTATGCGCGAGTCAAGTGGCTGGGAGGCGAGTGAGTTTGGAATAGGTGCTTGGTGGAGGCAATCGGGTGGTATCGGGTGATGGATAACGGGTTGGGGGATAGCGGATCGTATTTGCCGGGTGAGATGGGAATTGGGTCGGCCTGTGAGCCAGCGTGGTGGGAGGATAGTCGGGTAGAGGGGTTGGGAGCGGATTGGGGGTCCAGTAGCGGAGAAGGGGAGTGGTATACTAGTTTTGGGCTAATGGGCCGATTTATCAAAAGGGAGGGGTTGTGCGGGTTTGGGGATAGAGTTAGGTCCTTCCCTGCCCCTGTTGGTGCTGGGCCGAGGCGCCTAGGATAGGGAGACGAAAAGAAAGGCGGCCCAGTTTGGTGCGGTGGACGGCGATTGTCTGATTGTTGTCTGATTGTCTGATCAGAGCGTCAGAACAATATATACGAGTATATGACACTACTAAAATTGATGTAACATCAAATAGAAATTTCTGAAACTTCCAATTGCATTAAAAACCAACATCCTCCGCAAGAAGTCGTCCAAGAAGAACAAAAGCAAGGCCGAGGCCCGAGGTGATATTTGGGCCAGAAAGAAAAACCAACTAAATTTGGAGTAAAAATTATTTTGGGCCTATTGAAATCGAAAATTTTGGATTTGAATTTTTGGGATTGAGGACTCCACTATAATGATTCAGAAAAGTAATGTCATCCTAAAAAAACATTTTATAGGCTAAGAAAACTAATAATAACATATTTTAAGAAGGTTGGTGGCATTGCATTAATGGTTTCTATGCATAATTAATGTGTGATAGATATTTGCAAATACATAATTAAAATAGAAATTATAAAGTTGATAGATATTTGATATTAATATTATATAGTACATAAACATTAATGGTTTCTATGCATTGTCACGATTGTGATTTTTATAAAATTTAGGGCAAAAATAATTTATAGACTGTTCTAATTTTTTTGGATTAACAAATTTAAAACTAGATAAGCTACATTGTTAGTAAAAAGTAACAAGTATTGTGTGTTATTTGTTTTAGTTTTCAAATTTTCTTGTTTTCAGTCTTTTCTTAGCAAAAGTTCCACAAAATTCTCAAATTGCAACAAAATTGAAATTGAGGACATAGAAAACACACTATGTTTGGTGGATATTAATCACTAGAAGTTCATTGCGTAAGGTCATATTTAGGATTTGATTTTGTTGTAATTTGTTTGAGTTGACTTCAGATCGTTAAAAAACAACATGATTGAAAAAGGAATCAGCATGAGAATACAACAACTTCATGTAATGAACCTTATGTTCTTCTTACCTTATGATCTCCTCATGAGAATACAACAACTTGATCCCCATTTTGGAATATGGCACTTGTATTCTGGTACTGAGTGAATTATAAAACTGGTATGGGATGTATGCTAAAATCTGAGGTATTCAACACTAAAAAGTGAAACCTGAATAAATAATCATGTCACTTAATAAATTTGCAGAGCACTGAAAAATAATAGAGCACATAAATTCTGATAATATGGTTTAACCGTAAAAGATACCCTTAATCAAGTGCCAGATATTTAGCAAAGAAGGAAAAATCGGCCGTTCCGGACCGGAATAGGCAAATTCGCATAAGAATCGGACTGTACATATTAGATTTCTGACCAAGTCAAATGGTTGTTCGAATTCAACATGCATAATTCAACTATATGAAAAATAAATGCACACAAAACGATAAGTAATAATTTTACAAAGTCCAGAAAACCCGCACCTGTAGTCGTGGGACAGTTCACTGTTGTCTCTACGTCTCTCCCAACTTCGACACCCAAATCTAGACCACGAAACATGATTTCTAATTAATATTTATACACAGTTATCATTGAACAAAATTATATCTATTAAGATTATAACTAGGCTTCTTTATAATAAAAATAACTTCGGGGTCTTCGGTGAAATTTTCCATTTCAATATATACTGAATAAAATTCCAGAATTAATATAATTATTTATAATTAATATATATCTAATTAGAGGAGGGATCAAGTTACAACAAAGTTACAACAACCATTTTTTTCATTTTCAAAGTCCAAATCGTCGATCCAAACCGTTCAACATGATCACCACAATAAAATGTGTTGGCAGATCAAATTTTAAATTTTTTTTGAATTTTTTTTACTATTTATTAAGTATTTTACAAAAAATAGTCATATTCAGACCGTTGAATTTTGTACCCATCTGAATAAATAGTAAAAAAATTCAAAAAAATATAAAATTTGATCTGCAAGCACATTTTATTTAGATAATCATGTTGAACGGTTTGGATCGACGATTTGGACTTTGAAAATGAAAAAAATAGTTGTTGTAACTTTGTTGTAACTTGATCCCTCCTCGTCTAATTATATGATCTCAAATAAATACCAAACTCGATAAAGTAAAGTTTTCAGATTTTAAATATAATTACAAAAATTCTTAATAATAAATAAATTTCAGATTATAGTATAATTAAAGAATGCTTACTAATAACATTAAATTTCAGATTATAATATGACAAAAGAAATTCTTACCAATAATCTGAGTTTTCATAATATAATATAAAAGAAATTTTTTTTCAGATTATACTTTAAACGAACACAATCATAAATTCCTACAATCTATGAACAATACATTATTCTAATCAACATCTACTTATGGTATTGTAATTGGTAAAACTTGTGCAACAATTATAAATAATAGATCATGATTTTAGTGTACCTTCAAGCAAAAATTGGGTTTCTCCTTGGCTCGGTTGTTAAGGAACAGAGAGAGATGGTGCGGCAAGTAATTGAGAGGAACGGTTTTGAAATCACATTAGAGGGAGGAGAGTAATTAAAATGAAGAGGGCGGTCAGGGACAAAATCAAGAGGGATGGGTGGTTTAATTTATAGGGGTGATTTTGCGTATTTCAAACAGAGGGGAAGGAATCGGGATTTTAATAAAAATTAGTGTGAGCGGGAAGCAAAGATTTAGAAGCAGGGGATATTGTGAGGGTTAGTTAATTTTGCGTTGGTTATTTTGATAGGGAGTGAGATATGGGCTACTGAATCTAATTGGGCTGAATCGGGCTCTGTTGATATGTAAATCAATTTCATTTATATCATGGCTTACTAATTAAGTTAATTAAAACTGAAATTTAAATTGGATCGTTTCTCATGTCAATTCTCTCAATCTACGTGGCGTTACATCCTTATATATGTATGTTAACGTATACGAATATCACTCAGAGTATATTCAAGATTCCTAGTTTGTATTCTTATTAAATTAAGATATTTAAATACGAAAAGAAGAAAGGTTGCAAAATGAATTTTCATTGTACCTTAATTAATATAGTATTTTCAGTACGTGGTATTACAACTTCTTTGGACATTGATCACACCTATACAACAGCAATGTGGCACGTACTTGTTGGTGGGGTCAATGTTTGTGTCAAATTTAATAGAACAAATCAAGAACACAAAACTCCCATGAATCTCCCTTCCCTCCCTTATTTTTTATATCACAGAATTGTTTTTCTTACATACTACCCTCTCTGTATAGAGAGTATTTTATATCTATATCATAGGGCTTACAGCTCACCTCTATTATCTTAGAAACAAATCATAATTCAATCTAAACTTGGAAGTAAATTACACACCAATCAATTATAACAAATCAGTTATGATAAACAAAGAATCTATGTTGCCTTCTTTCTTCATTTTCTTCTGGATCGGATGTGAACGTTGTTGTACGTATTAGCTTGTAACTTCAACAGTTTGTGTTTCCGTGAGTCATCTACAAGAAGTTACACAAAGACCAACGGTTGCAAATGAGAACTTAATCAATTGCAAGAGCCATTGAGAGGATTCAAAACTTGAAATAACATAGAGCATGGAACAAACAAAAACTAGGCAGGAAATATAATCATAATAACACTTACGAGGAGGGCTGAAATAGAGTCAGAAAGCATAGTCGTCCCGTTCAATGATCTTAGAAGTCAGCGAAGTAGGCAACTCTGGGATTTCTTCCAGCAAAGTAGCTTTGTAAATGCGAAGTTCTTGAAGGGCAGTGAGCATCACCATTGTACCAGGCAATGACCGCAGCGAGCTTGCATGCCAGATCTCCAAGCCCTTGAGGGTACTACTGTTTTGTAACAACCATTGCTCTGGCAGGGCCTCCATCCCTGAACACTTGGAAACTGTCAGAACACTTACAAATCTTAGGCATCTAAGTGGTTCAATACGAAGGAGGCAGAGGTGATCAATATATAGAGAACTGATCTTTAAAGAGAACAAGTTGTTTCCTTGGTTGACAGTATGTGCTTGTGGCATAGATGAAATTTCAATGAGCTTGTCACATCCACTGATGGCCAGGTGTCTGAGCGATGTAAATGCATTTTCAGAGGAAGGGATACAAGTAATATTTGCACTGTTTTCAATATGAAGAGTAGCAAGTGTAGAGAGGTGTGATGCTGACTCTAACAATGACACATCAAGTTCACCACAGTTTCCCATTTCAAGATATTCTAGTTTCGCAGGTAGCAAGATGCTTTGGTTATCAACTGTTACCAGCTTTGGGCTTCCCTTTATAACTAAGCGTTTTAGTGACACAAAGTTCCCAAATGCACCAGTTGGTAACTGAACCAAATTCTCACAGTCTCCGATGATTAGTGCCTCAACAGATTGTAAATCTAGGTTTTTTTGCTGCAGAAATCCATTCAATGATATTAATTTGGGACATTCGGTAATCTCTACTCTTCTAAGCGATGATTTCATACATGATGGTGCTTCATCTGTAATGCTAGAACTGTGGTGCATATCTGGAAGGGAATTAAGCCCCACCCTACGTACTGTAAAATGCAAAAGAGAAAAAGGAATGGTCGGTATATTGGCCAGGTTTGGGCAGTCTATGATTTTAAGTTCTTTTAGATTTGGAAAGCCATAACAAATATGTGGTCCTGCCCAGGATTCCCATTTTGGCATGCCGAAGAATAATAGCCTTTCCAAAGCACAATCACTTGTCCAAATTGGAGACCTGTGGCCTGTATAATTCCAAATGGTCAATTTCTTGAGATTTGGATTGGGTCGGAGGTTATCAATGACTTGCTCAGGGTCATGATAATTGCTCCCTTCAGTCCATCCCAGGTATAGTGATGTAAGACTTTCCTTTTTGGATATGTTTGCATTTGTAGCTTCAAGTGGATCCCCTACATTCTCAATTTTGTAAATAGAAAGGTATCGGAGATTGTTGAGCATCTCTAGTTCATCTATATGCTGACCACTCTCCCATCCAACAAAAAAATCTAACTTTTGTAGAGAGGTCAACTTGTGCACTCCGTGAATTTTTTGCATTACCTCGTAGGGAAGGTCCATATAGCGTAAACTAACAAGATTGGTAATTCCAGTTGTTTCAATACCCTCATAATCTCCATTCCAATTGTCACACCCCGACAACGGGGCCGACAACCCGCCGCGCTCATCAGCGCAAGGCGATTTCTATCATTTTACATAATCACATAGTTACATATACATTACCAATGACATAACTTACTTTTCTTCGTTGCGAGTCCCGCAGTCTTCATGTTCGAAATCGTATTTCCTTATCTTGCGTTTTGTACCTGGAACCCACAAAGTGGAAAGATGAGAGATTGAAAATCTCCCAGTGCGGTATTCAGTTCCAGTCGAGTTATCCCCAGATCTGACCAACTGGAACCAAAACAACACCGAGCACCAAAAATATAGACCATAATAATAATATAAGATTCCAATAAACTAGCTTCAACTATAATCAATCAACGAAAATATTAGAACTTTACTTTATGGAATACTCATGTATGGTAACAAAAATCAGCAACCCAGAACTTTATATAATCAATCTATATGACTATGACAATCAAACATAAAATTTACAATGCATAACTCAACTATATCTCATTCTTTTTAATCAAATGCTTTAAAATCAACCATACTTTAATTTCAGATATTATGTTCATGCCTCATGTGCAACCTAATGCATCCATGTCATATGTTCATGAGAAAAGCTGTGCATTCATATCACGCAAATGATTCATCTACATCGAACTCCTATTTCGGTCAATTTGCTTCCTATTATGTCATGCGCCAGTTTTAGAAAATATATATACATGCCATGCATATCAACTACCAGCATTGTTCAACTCATGTCTTCTATATACTCGCATGTGATGCAAATAAGAAATTTATGAAAGAATTCAGTTATGCAATCTAAAAGCTCACGGATCAATTAGCTATTTAACACAATTATAAAAAGTAACACCGCAATCAAGTCAAGAGGAAAAACTAAACAAATTCAACATTCACTTTAAGAAATGCTCAAATACCATAAAAGAAAATCAGCAAGCTAGAGAAACAATTAATAGCTATAACAATCAAGCATAACCAAATTTTATAATATGCAATGCTCATGTGCACTAGACTTCAATGTT